>JAGVSP010000317.1:0-151533 GCA_022494985.1 Micrasema minimum
GCAGGGAAAATACTTCTTCGTCCTTTTCTTTTAAAACTCATTCGGAATTCTTTCACTTCAGCTGATTTTCATCTCTCGCTACCGCGGTTTTAAAACATTTCAATCTTTAAGTATTTCTTTTTAAAGTTTCACTCTTAGACTGAAACAGTTTTAGGAAGGAGCTTGACATTGACGCCAGGATACATAGACACTAGAGTGTAAATACTACCATTTTCCCTTCCACAGCTGCATTGGTACAAAAAGTTTAGTGTTGATCATTTATCACACGAAAGCAAGATGGCTAGTCTTCCGCTCTAGCGTCAGTCCAAGGCCTCACATATGAAATCTTTTAATGCGAAAAAACACATTTTATATTGACAACGCATCGGGAATCGAACCTGCGACCCCGTGCATGGTAGTCTAACGCGGTACCGCTACACCATCAACATCTCAAATGAACATTCTGCAGATCCGCGGTTTTGGCATTGGACCGACGCGACGATATTGACTAGTGTTCAATAAAAAAATCCTGTGCTACCCGGAATTGAATTTTCAAAATGTTTTCGCGTAGACGCGAATATTCAAAACTTTCAAGCATGACGAAATATTCTTTAATACACTCAAAAATAAATAAAAAATGTTAAAAATAATATTCTTTTCAAAATCTTAAACAATGATGTCACTCCTTGTATCTACATTTTTACTGTTTCCGGTTTCCGTTTTTAAGCCCCTGTAGCGACATTTCAAGCAAGAGGACCGCGTCCCGCGTCACTTTAATATGCAATATCAATCTACATACAGGCTTCTATCGCAAAACAAGATGGCCGCCATTCAGTCTCCCTAGAACAGCTAGAACACACAACGAAAATTTTTTTTTTGCTTAGTTAAATAGTAAGCTAATAGAGAAAAAAAAATACATTAGAAAACTATAGAATTGCTCATTTTAGTTAGTGCGACTCCCGCGCTTCTTCAAACATCTGTTGCACTATAGTACATTTCTTCATTATCCTACCATTTAAGTTTTTTTAGTAGTTAGTTAGCTAGATCTTGGTGAAGTTCATTGTAAATTTATTTTTTGAACATTTGAAAGAGTGCACCCCATATAGGTATACCTACCCCTTTACTTATAGCTCGGTATCCAAGGTTACTACTCCATTTGGTGTACCGATGCAGTGCCCTATGCACCATTGGGTGTGGATAAGGGAATGTAGTAGGTAGTAGTAGTCTATCCGAAACTAGTAGTGAATATACAATAAACTCGTGTGTGGTGAAAATTACAAAGGGTTTTGTTTTTTTAATAAATCTAATATGTCGTCACAAAAAGTTAATGCTAAATCAACAAACAGTATTACATTCAGATTATTGCTATTAGGTACCTACTTGTAGGTACAACATTTTATACAAAACGTACCATTAACATCAATATTTCAGACGAAATTTTGTGTTCTGGTAGGCATGCATAACGCACAATACTGTAAGAAATATTTATGAAAATAATGTGGTTTGCATTATAACCCCTCAATTTATTTTTTAAAGAAGTTGCTGTATAATAGAAATTCTTATAATCGATGAATAATTATTTCCTACTGAATCGTCATAAATAATATTCTGATTCAAAGTTATCTTTTACTGAGGAATTAGTTAGATAACAACTAAAATAATTATCTAATTTCTACGCAAGTTGATTTACATAAATGTAATTAGCACAGACTTTATCAGATCCAATACATACCTGCGATTACCGATAACTCACAGATAACAGTACCTAATTGTAATTTACCGCCTATCAAGAAACAACATGGAATCTAACCCTTCGCATGCCTGGTAGGGTCTGAGAGACCCAGGACAATTTAATAAATCAACTTCTCGAAAACTATGGGTCAAATAAAATTAAAAAAAATCTACAAAATCGACACCAAATATGATGCAGATTCACTGGTTTCCCGCTTGTACATCGAGTTTTGTTACACGGTGTATATTATTCTTCTTTTGTTTAATTTTTAATTTTAATTCTAAATAAATAAAAATGGTACTTATAAGCGATGCGATTTTCCTTTTATTTCTGATTTTTTATCTTTATTTTAATTTTTTAAAAAAATATTTTAATATAATATACATAATCTGAGAAACAATACATGTCCTTCTGAGTTGCCTACTGCAACTCGTCAGTAGGTGCATAAATACATGTTTAATTTAAAATAAAAGTACACAATACAAACTCTTGCGCAAAAAAATTGTAAAATACATAAAAATACTATTCTAAACTCAATATAATACATCGCGCTCTAGCAACCAAGTTCTCAGCACGCGTCTCTCTTTTAAGCTTGAAAAAATAATTATTTTTTTAATACTTGTTGGTAGAATGTTAGAAATTTTTGGTATACTGTATTGAAGTGTTCTCTTACCATATTTTTTAATGTATTTAGGGAGAACTAATCCTTCCGCACTTGTAAAACGTGTATTGTAAACAATTTCAATTTGCAGGTCGCCAACGACCCAGTTCTTCGGTCCAAGTTTGCCAAGAACGCCGCCGAATTCACAGTGAAGTACGGGTTTGACGGGTTTGACCTGGACTGGGAATATCCTGGCCAAAGGGATTCTGTCTTCAAGGAAGCAGATATTGAGGCCCACGCTCTACTCCTGAAGGAGATGCGGCAGGAGTTCGACAAGTATGGACTGCTGCTTACTGCCGCTGTTGCCTCTGTCGAAAGCTCGGCCATGCTTTCTTATGACGTCGCAGCCTTATCCAAGTGAGTTAAGAAAATTGTATTTTGTGTATCTCTACAGAGATGAAAAATATTATACAGTGCTTCTTGCTGATAGCGAAGAGGAGCTGCAGTCCTTGGTCACTAAGGTTTTCAATGTGTGCAAGGAGGGTGATTTGTTAATGAAATGTGAAAAGTCAAATGTGATGGTTTTTGATAGAAATATGAATATGACCGTATGTAATATTATAGTAAATGGAGACAGATTGAAGCAGGTTGAAGAATTTGTATATTTGGGATGTATGTTTACAAGAGACGGAAATGTGGATAAGGACATTGAGAGAAGAGTTAGTGCCGGAAACAGAGTTAATGGTGCCTTGAAATCGATAGTGGCAAATACGAACTTATCGAAAGAAGCAAAATTGGCAGTACACAACGGAGTTCTGGTACCAACCCTTATGTATGCTAGTGAAGCGTGGTGTTGGAAAAAGAAGGATGAAAGTAGACTGAATGCTGTTGAAATGCGATCTCTCAGGCGAATGTGTGGTAAGACTATGTATCATAGGTGTACAAATGTCGAAATTAGAGCAGAGTGCAAGGCTGAGATATGCATTATCGACAAAACTAAGAAAGGGCTTTTACGATGGTTTGGTCATGTGGAGCGAATGAGTGATGAAAGAACGGCTAAAAGAAGTTTAAATGCAAGTGTGCCTGGATGTAGAAGCAGCGGAAGGCCGAGAAAGACATGGCATGACCAAGTACGTCAAGTACTTGAAAGTGGTCATGTGAAAAGTCGGAACAATCGGCGTATGTGCATGAGAAGATGTATGAATGTAGAGGAAGCAAAGGAAAGTCTGTCAGGACAGAGTGGTATGGCGTTCTATCCTCTCTGCCTACCCCTACGAGGAAATGGCGTGATGGTTAGTTAGTTAGTTAGTTATGGCCGCTTGACGGATTACAAATTACAACATTCCCCATTGCGCTTATTAGTGAATATCCACACCAGCTAATGGGCTTGTAAAACAAATTTTTTGGAAATGCGGAAAAATAAAGCGAAAAATCACAAAAACATCAGTGCAATCCGTTTATCAATCGGATAATGAATAACAGAGATACAATCATTTAAAGTTTGATTTTGGTAAAGATGTCACCGATCGAATGTGGAATAAAAACTATAAATGATTGTATCTAGCTTATAAATTATTCGATTTACAAACGGATTGCACTGATGGTTTTTGGTTTTTTCGCATTAACAGATTTTTTTTTTGAACAAACTTATTTTTGGATTTTGTATTTGTACGAATATAATCCCAAAGGTAAGGTCTCCTTTTTTTTAGAAATACAAACAACTGCTTGTTTTCTATAATGGTTACATAATTTTAAAGGTTCTAGAATTTTTAATTTTTCTACATAATCACCATTTCAGTAGAATAATTTTTATAGATTTTTATAGATTTTGTTCGATATTACTTACTTATACAAGCTGTTAAACAATAAAGTTGACTCAATAGAACTGGTATCGAATATAAAATTTAACATACCTAACCGAGTAACACGTAATAAATATTTGTTTAGATTACCAGTTTGTGTAAGTAATTATTCACAAAATTCGTTTCTGTATCGTACATGTTCAAATTATAATTCTTTTTTTTCGGAAATTGATTTATTCAATATGTCCCTTTATGCAGTCAAAAAGAAAATAAAGCTGATGCTCAACCAAAACTGAACACACGCTTTTGTTTAATATATTTATTATATTTTTGTTTGTGCAGGAGAAAATAATGTATGCAATTGCCATATCCAGACATCCACACACACCCTCACTCGCCTATTCACCCTGACACACACACCCACACACCCTCGCTCAAACATCCCTACACCTACAAGACACTTAATTGGTTTATTTTTTATTATTGTTATTTCTGTATTATTTTCATATTGTAACTGTATGTGTCCAAAACCAAAATAAAATAAAATAAAATAGATGCTGTGGTAGTTTTTACGATTCCATGTTTGTGAACGCTACCGCCGATGCGAAGTTGGCGCAGTTATTCGACTTTTGATGTTAAAATTCATCGCCAGGATTTACCATCTACAGGATTTTAACCCTCGAATACGAACCCTCTAGAAACTATACATAACATTTTTTTTCTTACAAGGTGTTTATTTAAAATCGTATTTGTATTTATCTAATAATACTTAATTAATTTAAAGGCCCGTGAAGGTGTTCAAAAATTAAATTAATTAATGTTAAGATATGCTTGTCCATGCGTATCTAATATTTACATAACGTCTCCAGATTCTAGTGTTTATTATCAAAATAAATATCAATCATATCTTAATCTAATTAAATTTATAGAACTATTTTTAAGAATAGATAACATAAAATCAGAACTGATTATTTTGATCAAGTATATGTCGGTGTTTAATTGATATTAATAACATGTTATTCTAAACCTGTGACGTATTATTTTATAATTAATATTATTCATTGATTTGAAGTGTCAATTGAGATAATTATGGAAACAGAAATTTTCCACTGATACACGTACCTACGAACTTTTTGAACTAATTATTTATTTTCTAAATTCATAGTTTAAGATAAAGTGAATATTATCAACTGACAAGATTATAAAATCTTTTTTTTATCTGATCTCATCGAAAATCAAAATAGTTTCGTCTTATTGAATTCTTGTTCATAAAAACTAAATCTTGATTTAAAGAACCAATTTTAGATTACAATCATTGTAATGATATAGATTTTAATTAGATACTTAGAAAATATAAATAGGCTTGCACTTTATCATTATCATCATCATACCATATGCGCTCTCTATGTGGAGCATATGGATTTCACAAACTGCCTCCAAGCCAAGCGATCGGCCGCCAGCTCCCGCGCATCCTTCCAAGTCAGCTCTGACGCAAACTGCTGACGAATTGTCAACAGTGGACGTCCAAGACACCGAGAACCTGATAGCGCCAGTCGAAAGTATCTCATATAAAATGGCAGTTTATGGAATCCATATGCTCCACATAGGGAGCGGATATGGTATGATGATGATGATGAACGAATCTTTATAATTATACTCAATTAATTGCTCTATTCTGGATCTTTATCGCGGAGTTGTCGTTAGAATTAAAATCAAGTTTCTTCTACGACAAATTACATATTTTGATAAAATTTTGTTTTATTTGTAGTCAGTGGATAATCAAACATAGGTATTACAAGCGAAATTTCATGAGCATACCCAACCACGTGACTCACGGCCGCTTTCCCATACAAACGTATTCCTCGATTTTCTCCCAGGAATTTAACATTGGAGCAATGATTTTTTCACACATTTTAGATATCAACCAGATGCGTGTTTGTATCGTCAAAGGAGTTAACAAATAAAACATTTTAAAAATTAGACGATGCAAACACGCATCTGGTCGATATCTAAAATATGTGAAAAAATCGTAGAGAAAATCGAGGAATACGTTTGTATGGGAAGCGGCCGCGAGTCACGTGGTGGAGTCGGTATGCTCTTAAAGTTTGTTCATTTTTGCAGAGAAAAGTCGATACCACAAAACGTGATAAAAGTGGAAATGCGTGTGATAATTTAATTATTTACCAAAGATAATTTAACTGTTTTTTACAGATATCTAGACCTGATAAACGTGATGACCTACGACCTCCACGGAGCTTGGGATGACTTCACAGGCCACAACGCCAACCTCCGCCAATATGAGGTGGACGTGGAACCGCAAGACTCCTTCGACGTGGAGACGGCCATAGACTTCTGGATATCCAAGGGGGCACCCTTGGAAAAGCTGATCATGGGCCTGCCCTTGTACGGTCGGTCGTTCAGTCTCAGTGACCCTTCGAACACGACAGTTGGCGCTCCATCCTCCGGGCCGGGCATCGCTGGACAGTATACTTATCAGAATGGAATGATTGGATTAAATGAGGTAAAATTTTAAGTGAAACGTATTTGGGAGCCGTGTCCAAAGGGGCCACCATTGAACAAGCTGATCATGGGCCTGCTCTTATACAACTGGTCGTTCAGCCTCAATGCCCTTTCATACACGACGGTGGTTAGCGCTTAATTTTAACGCATGATGACGATTAATACCTTTTTAGCAGACTATATATTTTTGTTCAAGCCAATAATAGGCCTAATTTAAAACGAATTTTTATACTAGGGTGTCCAAAGGGGGACCCATTCGACAAACTGGTCATGGGGCTCCACTTCTACGGCTGGTCGTTCAGTCTTAGTAACCCTTAGAACACGACGTTTGGTGCTCTATCAATTTATTAATCTTTATTATGTAAGATATATATTAATTTATACCTGGAGAAGTCCCTCATGTCACATTAATTATAGCAGAGTAATAATTTGATTTGATTTTTCAGCTGTGCGAAAAGCAGATGACCCAAGACTGGCCAGAGCATTGGGACGAAGTAGCTGCCGTACCATACACATTCAAGGGCAAAGATTGGATCACATACGATAACCATGAATCCCTCAGGCTAAAGGCAGAGTTCGCCATGTCAAAGGGACTCGCTGGGGTCATGGTATGGAGCATAGAAACAGACGACTTCCGAGGAGTTTGCCATAGAGAGAAATTCGCCTATTTGAGAACCATCAACAAAGCCATTGGCAGAGTTATAGATGAGACAACAACATCAACTGCAGCGCCTAACAGTACATCGTCAACTTCTACGACCACAACTCAATCTCCGGGTTCTTCAACAACCTCTTCTCCCGGAACCGATGGAGTCTGCAAAAAAACCGGGATATAACAGAGATCCCGTTGATTGCTCAGTTTTTTACAACTGTGTCTCCTTGAGCACAGGGGGATATAAAATATACAGCTTCAAGTGTCCCACGGGGCTCTATTTTGATGATGTTAACTATATTTGCAACTACCCATCATCACAGGTTAAGTGCTAACTTAACTGAAGGTTAGATTTAAGTATTGATCAATAGTATTATTAGTCCTTGCAGTATTAATCATTGATATGCTTTTATTGATCAAACATTTTCTGCAATTATTAATGATAAATTAGTTATTATATTTATTATTTGCTGTACCTACAGAAAATATAATTATTCGTCTTAAATAAACCAATTATTTTAGATAACAACATTGACTGTTACTTTTTTATTTATTTTACATCATACCTACTAGTACCTTGGTTAAAGATAGACAGTGGTGGAGGCAAACATTGAAGGAGCTAGTCTGGGCTGTAGCACCATTGGAAAGAAAGTATAGTAACTATCGCGTCATGTAAAAAGACGCTGGCGGTCAAGTTGCGCACTAGCGAATTAAGCGATTATCGGCCTTATTTGCGACGCGGGGTGGGCGGGTCACATGCGCAGACCCACCCCCTCCACTTTCCTCCAGCGTCTTTTTACTTGACGCGACCTATACCATGGTCAACATTCTGCTGTAAAGGTTGTAATGATTTTGTGAAGTTTATACTTCTTAACTAAGTGTTTTATTTGAGAAGTATTTTGTTAAAAATTCTAATTTTAACAATTCTAGACTAAATTAGTTCAATGCTTCATTGGCTTGGCATGGAATTTTCCACAATTATTCTTACAGCATTACAAATATAAATACAGAGCAAATCTATGAAATAAATAAAAACCAAAATAATAAGTTTTCATGTTTTATTCACTGAATTAAATCAACGAAACATAAAAAATATATTTGTATTATGTACATTTTGACACAAAAGCGTAATATTGTCTTTATTGTGAAAACATTTACTAAAAATATGACATTTTCACTAAATATTTTATTGTAATTTATATGACATAAATTTGTATAGGTTAACAGATTACATACTTAAATATTATAATTTATGATGATGTAATAATACAATCAGTATATTTTAACTAAAAAAAATTATACTGATTTAAAGGGTAACTTAAAATTATTAATGTTTTGAGATTTCTTTTTTTGCTTCATCAGGGAGTATCTACAAGTTTTTTGTTTTTAAATACTCAATAAACAGAGCTTATTAGGCAGGATATAGGATAGGAAGGCCCATTATTTATAGAAAAATATTAGATAACATCTCTACCAGAGAGCCAAAAAGCTTCATCTTCAAAATCATCAGGAGACGCATTTGAATTATTTTAGTTTTTAGTAGTAAAGCAGATAAATAAATTTATCGCGGTAGAAGAAAACTAACAAAGAAATCTCAAATCATTTTATGGAAAAAAATTGTTTTATTTTCCGTTTGAGTATGTTACTAACCAGCTTGTTTCCTTGATTTGTAGATGGAAATTCTTGCGGAGTTTTTGAAAACTTAAATATATTTTAAACTAAGCAGACTGGGTCTATATCACAATAGACATATTACATATAATCTAATTAAACAATTATTTTATTCTATGGAATGGGGAGCGAAAACATTCAAATAGATAAAAGCAGAAATAAACATAAAATGATAAAAATGGATGATTTATATAATGAATGTTTTGACCAAAACAATGTAACTTCTAATATGACTAGAGAATAATACAAATAATGTCAGGTTATTTTTATTTAGATGCCCTGATGGAGATCTGTTTATTATTTACAATAAAAACAACCGATCACTTAGCTTGGAGGCAGTTTGTGGAATCCATAGAGAGGAAATTGATTGTTGATGATTTATCAAATACAAAAGAAAAAATCATTTAAAAACAATTATAACTTTTTCATTTCCTTTTAAAATGGCACTTGCATCATGGCGTACTCGGAAAAATATCGTTGGCGTCAAAGCAAAAGTCTGGTTTAAGAAATTTTCATTTGATCCACAATTCATAGAAAAAATTACGATGCTACGTCACTTTCTCCATTTATTTGGTAATGAAGATGAAATAAAAGCAAAGTAAATATCTGACCAGTCATTTAATTAAGTACAATAAAAACACAAACATTGATTATCTCAAAACTGAGTTTTTGTAGTTAGTGACTTTTGCCCGGTTGACAATATTTTATTTCCAAAATCTGGAAAATCAATCAATAGCTCGAAATAATATTTTCGTAAATCACACAATTTTTTGAGTTAGATTGAAGAAAAAAGAAAATGATGATCCTAAAGATGTATAGTAGGTATTTAGTTTCATGATTTGGTATTTATATTTACATATCATTAATTCAAATACCATCATATTTTTAACGTACATGTCATTTTTCAATCCAATGCTATTGATCATGAGTTCAGAAATATAATTCAAATAGATGAGAAGTTAAAAAAATATTTTTAGTTGAAGTATAATAGTGCTATTCAGCAAAAACTGGTTGAGATCAAAAGTAAAAATTAGTTTTGTTGTTATATTTACATTCAAAATAACACAACTTTAGTTAGTAAAACTAAAAAAATTGTTATAATACTTTAAAAGTTTTAAGCACCAAAAATATTATTTATTTGCAAATTTTTCTTATGCCCACTTTATATGAGACAGTTTCTTGTTCAGAAAACTACACAGTTTCTTGTTCAGAAAACTGTGCAGTCTGTCAAACTTCTGTCAAAAGACACGCTAAATATGTGTATTTTTGAAACGCGATTGTAGGTTATTATCGTATGTTTGCTCTCAGGAAATTGTATATTTAGCTAATAATGTATATATGTTATTGTGTTTTTTACGTATTTAAAAGCATACAATAAACCAATGTCTATTTAAACGTTTACATAAAAAACTTTGACTGTCATGTCAGCTTAAATCTGACACTAGCACACAGTTTTTCATGCAGTTTTACCTTTATACGGGACCGTTTTCAGACTGCACAGAAAACTGTGTAGTAAACTGCGCCATATAAAGATAGCTTTACAATTCAATTTTACAGTACAAGTGATCTAAGACCAATCCTGTGACATAAGGGCAAAGCATTTTGTTCATGAAAAATTTTATAAACAAAATGAGTATTTTTAATTTAGTCAACAAATTAATAGGATACTTCATGGGGAAATTCCATGCCTATGAAGTATTAAATTACTCTGTTCTTGAATTTTCAAAATTATATTACTATAAAACAATTTGCCCAGATGTCGTACAGGGTTTATTATGTTATTAGATTGATTTAATATAAATATTACATACATAAATAATGATTGGAATGTTTTAAAATTTCTTCATTAGAGACGGGCATTTAGTCTTAGGATAAAAATATAAATAACATATTTTAATATTTTTACTAAATTTACAATAGTGACTTATAAACGTGACATTATTTGTAAAATTACACAAATGATAATTAATAGTTAAACGATAAATAATTATTGATATTAAAAAATAAAAAGAAATGTATATCTATTTTTAGTCACAGTTTTATTATAAAAAAATAAAATCAGGTCATATATTTTTTTTTTATGTACAATGTACATTTTCCTATATCATCGAGGTGGTGGTCAGAAAGGTTTTTCGAAAAATTATATTTTTACAGTTAATCAGAAAACTTTATGCTTTATAGTAGTAAAGAGAGCTAAGTGATATTACATAGTTACAATACTGAATTTTTTTTAGTGTGAAAAGAGGCAAGCGATTCTCATTTTGATGTTTCCTAAGACTTCATTATTCATTTTCTCAAAACAATACATGTGTGGCTTAGCTCTCTTCACCACCATGGCGATGATATTCAATGGGTCCATAACACAAAAACGTCTCTACAAAATTTCAAATGTTTAAGAAATGAGAATACTTTTTTTGTTCATTAAACTTATTTTCAACTTACTCAAATAAACAATAATAATACAAAAATTATATCATTAATTACATAGATAGATTTTTCATACATACGTCTTTTCCTACAAACTCAACTAGAAGACTAATTTTTGTAGATACGTTTTTGTATCAATAAGGCATCAATTTATCTTGAAAGAACAGAGTTTAATTAGAGCAGAATATAACTCTTTATAATTTAACTTTATTACCAAAACTATTCAAAATGAGAATGTTATATCGATATACACGAGTAGATATTCAAATCATGTTTGTAGATTTTAATGTTTTACTATTTAATAGACGATAATTTAAAAAAATTTAGAACAGAAATTGTGTGAAGAGAATAAATACCAAAAGTGATTGGTTGTTATTTTGTAGGTTTAAAATATTAATTTAAATGGATAGGTTTCACATCTTATAATGCCTTTTAAACTTTCCCTTAAAATCAAGTATAAGAAAAGTTTATATCATAAACAATAAGTACTACATTTAAAAAAATAGCATCTTCTGTTGCTGAAAAATTAAAATTTTCAAACTTATAAAATATTTTTTTAAAACCTAACTTAGTTAATACATATTTGAGCATTATTTGGAAAGGAAAAAACTGAATGAAAAATTACCTGTTTCATTCAGATAAAGTACATTTTGATTAAGACATGAATCTATACAATTAACTATAATTAATTGCTAAGCAAAAATTAATCATAAATGGAAAACTGGTTGAAAAAATATTCTTATTAAACATATCAACCAATTACAGGTTTCATCACTGTTGCAACATCATCTGACTGATAGAATTTTCAAAATTCTGATATTGTTTTATTTAATTTAAAAAATATTTTAGTTTTTGCAAAAGATCTTTTATTCCAATTATTCATCTCAGTAATAAATTTTGTGCTAAATAAGAATCAAATAGATTACAACCTCAAATTCAAAATCAATAATACTACAGTGCAACAGATTTTAAAAGACATACGGTGGTGGCTCCATGAACTGAAAAAATATATATATTGGATTTATCAGTACAGACACTAGTTGCAAAATCAAGCTCCTAACTAAATCTGTTTCAGTCTACCAGTAAGCCACAAATCCAGGTCCCATTTTGTCATTCTTCTCAGTTCAAATTGTTTCTATAATTTTTAATTTTAAATGTCATAAAAAAGCACACATTTGTAAGGTTGTTTTTTATAAAATTAAACGGTGTAGTGAAAAACTAGAAAGCACACAAAATATGTCCTAATTTTTGACAATCATTATACCTAGTTTACGAACAGATAAATGCAAAATAAACAAATACCAAAATTCAAACTGAACTAAAAAAAACTTTAATACAAATAAAACTATTTTACTCAATAGTAAAACGCCTAGTTCAAAACACAGTAGAACCAAAAAATATGCCTGTGTGTACTTACATAGAGAGCCCATGTAGGCAAAATGATCTGAATTTATAATACCACGGGTCCTGTAGGTAAAGTTACTCCAGGTTAATTTTGTATTTTACAGTGTTTTAGGCTGAACACAGCACATATATTTTTACCAAGTCAAAGTGTTGTATAAGTTAAGAACTTTGATACAAGTTTTGGAGATTACTCCTTAAGAATCGATTTCAATTAAAATATTTTTCCAATTAACACTACCCTTTTTAAATCAGTCTTCCGGATTTCTGTGCTAACTACAATACAGGGTGTAACAAAACTCGATGTACAAGCGGGAAACCAGTGATTCTACATAATATTTGGAGTCGATTTTGTAAATTTTATTTGACTCCTAGTTTTTGAGAAAATTGAGTACGAAGTTGTTTTTTTTTAAAATTGTTATCAAATATCATGTATTTAGTCAAATCAATACTATTTATAAAGAAAACAAAATTTAAAAACCCGTTTTAATAAGAATTTGAGCATTTTTACTTAATCTGCCATACTTGTGAAAACATTTGAGGAGATTTTTTTTTTTTTTTCAAGCTTAGATTAAAAAGTCATATTACACAATCGTCTCCAAATACAATGTAGATTCACCAGTTGTACATCGAGTTTTGTTACACCCTGTATAAGAGTGACCTGAGCAAACCCAAATAACTTTTCTTTTATCACTTTTTTGAAAAACTGTTTAGCAAAGATGTTAAATATTTTGCTTCATTCAAATTTTTATTACAATTGACATCCAATAGAGATGAGAAGTTTGGAAGGAAATATAGATATCTAGGCATTTACCAACACTATGTTTAGTTCTTATTTTGCAAAGACAAAGATTTTCTCCATCAAATAATAATAATCAGAAAAAATTCAGATGGAACAGTAAGAAGAATAATTTGTTTCATAAATCTTATAGACAACATCAATTTCTCTAGTTTAAAGACACAGATTATAATATAACAATATATTTAATATTTATCTATATATCCTACTATAAGTCCTACTACAAAAATAAACAATTACTGAAAATACAAAAAAAAAAAATGTGGGTGATCCTTGGATCAACAACCATTAAATAATATCTGAAAAACCCTGTCAGTTTTAAGAAAATTAGGCAAATTAAAAACAGTTAGGAAAAATCTTAGAGCATTGATAAGTGGCACTTTATTGTAAATACAGAATGCACTTCAGTGGTATAAAAATGTCAAATAATATAATTTGCAAAGAAATACTTTTAGTCTATCCCTGAAAAACATAATTATTTATTTTTATATCATTCCTGTAAGGGTTAAGATGAAATATTAAATAAAATGTGGTTTTTTACATTCACCATGTATGATACCTTGGACTGGCATTGAAGCGTAAGACTGATCATCTTGCTTTCATGTAATAAAATAATCAAAGCTGCACTGGTGTAACTTCTGCCTATGTATAACACCATTGGGTGCGGATAAGGGAATTAATTGATGAATTCTAATGATATTTTTGTAATAAATAAATAAATATCTGAATTGCGACATTTAAAGGTATTATTTAATCATCGGTGCCACTTATCATTGTCCTCATAACGCCTCTACTAATCCCTGTAATACAGGAGCCATAAATGACGAGATTAGGTAAAGCAGATACTTATTGTGAATACACTTAACACAGATACTTGAGAAGCTGACTATCTAATGGAAGTTTGGATTGTAAGGAGACTGTTTGTTGTACATCTGAGCGCCGGTTGTTGCTTCGTCATAAGTCGGAGGATGCTGCTGTTGCATTGGACCGGCTGAAAGGAAACAGAATTGATAAAATTACGGAAAACAATTGAGCATACATATAAACCAATAGTTTTAAATCAGGTGGGGAAAATAAAGAAGAAGAAACTGGCATCCACACTTTGAGAGAATGGACGATAGTGGAATAGCCAAATCTGTGATGCATCTCTGCGACCTGCAAAAAGATGGAGGAACAGTTGGGAGTTGATATCCCAAGAGACAGCATCGAATGAGAATAATGCAGACCCCTAGGTCTATCTTAAGAAGAAGTTCTATTTATTTACAATTTGACATCTCAACAGAGACGAGAAGTTTGGAACGGAATATGGATATCTAGGCGTTTACAGGGCTTATGACCTGTCATTGGCTGGGTTAAGTGGCCACTTGATGTATTACAACATTCCCCATTTCACCTAGTATTTGATATCCATATCTGCCAATTGTAAACGCCTAGATATCCATATTCCTTTCCAAACTTCTAGTAGAGACGAGGTTGAGATGTCAAATTGTAATTATTAGCTTGTAATGGGTGAAATCCAGTTTTTGTCTACAAGTATTTGGACACACTCAAAATGTTGTTTATATTTTATTAATTTTTTTAAATCGAATTATATAAAAATTAAATACCTGACGCGTGAGGAGGGTACCCAGGATAAGGAGGGTATCCAGCGGTCGATGAGAAATCTGAAATTGGAAAAGATACATTATCAGTCTTTACATTACACACAAGTGGTGGCCCTATATGTAAATATTCAAAATGTGAAGGAAGTCAATCTTCGAACAAGAGAAACAATAAGTAACTAAATAGTCAAATAAGATCACAGCAACCTTCAAACAAGAATTTCAGAGAAGTGACATTCCATACTTAAAAAATACTACCGTGTATGAGGTGTCTAGTTATCCACTACAACACTCACTGCGTCATCAATAGGCATCTATTAGGGTAGGCACTCTGAATAAACATAGATTGGGGTGATGTGTGTCCTTACCTCGAGCACCAGGCGGAGGGTAGGCCTGCCCAGGGTTGGGGTAGGCCTGCCCAGGGTTGGGATACCCATGACCTGGCTGCGGGAACCCTGAGAAGCCGATGGCAACTGCTGGCGGCTGCTGCCCCATGGGGAGGGGCATGGTGGTCTGCTGTACAGGGTAAGGAGGGTTGGCTCCATGGGGCGGGACGGTTGTGACGGGAGGCCACAGCGACGGCTGAAAATATATCTTCAGTTAGTTCTATGATACTAATTTAGTTTTAAGGTAACTCCATTATACTAGATGACAGGTAGGAGCTTCCTTGCGTCAGCTAAAATGGAGATAATAAAAACATATTTTGTTATAACGGTCGGTAAAACTCTTTCATGATTAATTAGGTACACTAGAAATTTCGATGTTTTCAAAATGAAATTCCAGATTGATCCAGTCACAAAACTAAATAAGTATACTTTGAAAATTTTCTAGGGAAATATGCACAGTTTTTTTAAAAATGTATGAATTCTTTGAAAAGAAAAGTACAGGAAGCCCTCATTTCTGGCAATTTTTCTATATAACTAAAGGTGGTAGCAAAATAAAACCAATTGCTTAGTAATTCAAGATCTTCCAGTTTTTATTTTGCTATTTAATATTTTTTTAAAGGCATTCCATGGGTCCACAACTCGTTTGGACAAGAAGTGTTTCCTCGGTTTGGATGTAAAGTACATAGAGTTGATTTAGTTAGACGCATAGGTCCCCCCAAAGTGGGCCACCTGGCCCCCCAGGGGGCTCTGGAGAGATCTGAGGGGGCCTTCTCTGGCTCTGGGGGAGTAGGGGAGCCCTGGGAAGCAATCAGGAGGCCAGGAGGTGCTAAAATCTATGACCTTATAGAATTTTAAAAATCTGTTATTACAGGATGTACATACGTATAATAAATATCATCTATGATTTTGTGATGTTTCAAATTATATGCGTACACATGTAGTTCATGAATATGATGGTTGGTTTACGTTGTCGCTACAGCGTTCGCGTATCTTATTTATGACACTATAATTAAATGTATAAAAAATAAGTACACAACATTTTTCTGTTTTATTTGATTTAAAAAAGGTAAGCTTCCAGGGGGGCCTTGTGTAATTTTGTGTCTGAAAGGGGGGCCACAGGTCAAATGAGTTTGGGAACCTATAAGCTAGAGGAAGACTTTTTGAACCCTGACAAAATACGAACACAATGTTTGGTGATCGTGCTTTTGCAGGGGCTCCTCTGCCTGGAATTAATTGCCTTCATACCTACGCACCATTGAAAGCCTCAATTAAAAACGCGTCATTTTGGAATCTCACATGTGATTTCCCAGAATTCGTAATTGCCCTAGCCTGCTCAAGTTACAGGCAATATAGTTTAGTGCTAGCTAGTTTAGGTTATCTTTAATTGTAAGACGCCTTTGAGGTGATTTTTCACAATAATAAAGTTCAAGGAATATCTACAGGAATTCATAGTGAAAACATGTTTTAACGTTGGTACGTCATTTCTCCATTCTATGTTTCTGTAATAAGAGATAGTGTTATCTAAATACTCACATGATGTGTAATACAAAACACAACTATGGTTGACTAATGATTCAGAAGATACTTGTCATTACAAGTTTAATTAATCGTAGATTAAATGTGATCTATAAAGAACTATTTTTACAATAACAAAGACATTATTTTGAAGGAAAAACAAGGGTGACAAAAACAGGGATGACGCAATAATTATTATATTAATAATTTTACCATCGCAACCGACCTAAATAGTAGTGATTTACAATACACATAGGGTTGAGATACATGTATTATCATCATTCTATATCCATTCCCAATATGAAGCATTTGGACTCCGCAAACTGCTTCCAAGCCAAGAAATTAGCCACCAGCTACGGTGCGTCATTTCAAGTCATATTGCATAGAATGAGAGCCTTTATGATTTTCGAGTGGGTAGATTTGGTCAGCTCGTAGCATCGTGGTAGCGCATTTGGCTACTGTGCATGAGGTCGCGGATACAATTCCCGTAGGGGGTCAACATTAAATATTTATTTATATGTGATTTTCATGTGATACCTTGGACTGGTATTACTGAAGCGCAAGACTGATCAATCATCTTGCCTTCACTACACTGCACTTAGTGTACCAATGCAGTGCCCTATGCACCATTTGGGTGCGGATAAGGGAAAGTAGTACTAGTAGTAGTAGCATAATGCTACATGGAATACGTGTTCTGTATTTGTTCTCATCTGAGTTTGAAAATAATTTTAAGTCCACGGTTTTGAGCAATAAAAAGAGCTATCAGCATGTTGCACCATAATTATAAGAATTTATCATATAAATTGTTCAAGTAAATTCTATAGGTGTATCAATATGTTCCGCAAGATTGTATCCTTAATAAAATACAATACAATGTAAAATAACAATAGAATATAAGACTACTTACATACAAATGACGCTTCCGGTCTTCTTTTTCGACAACACCAGCCACAAATCGAAAACAACAAGAAGAATATCAAAGCTACGACAATAAACGTTGTAATTACATCCATTTTGAAACTTTCTTCAAAACTACTTTGATGTTAAGTTTTACAAAGGATATTTCACTGTAAAACAAACAATAATCACTGAGTTTTTGCACAAATATGCTAAATAATCCGCAAACTTTTGAGGAAACAATGAAGTTTTGTTGAATATTACGGTAATGTTTCGATGTTTTTTATACGATTAGTATAAAATTTAGTAAAACTCGATTAGAATGGTTGAAACTAATGAGTCACGGTTGTAAAACCAAGAATTTTTATCTTGTTATTTCACTGAGAAACGTTAAACCGCAAGCGAAATATAAATTTTCACTGTGACAGAAAGATTACCATAGAAAAAATGCGCGGTCAGCTGTCAAAGACAATGGACAATGTTTTTGAAGCGTTCATTTGCATTAAATGATCACTGGTCTTTTTTTTTTTTTAAAAGAATATTAATGATTAAAAAAAATTGTACATAAACAATTAAGATTGGTGTAAAAATAATTCATTAAAAAAAATATCATGCTTTATAAATAGAAGTATTTTTTTAGGACGCTAGTGTTTTAATGTACATAGATCCGCGCTGGGTACTAAAATGTTGCGCTTACCGTGACCTTATTTTGAACGCATGGCACGTGAATATCACGCAACTGGGATGTTATGACTGATAGTCTTGAGCGGATAAACAAACTAGGATGGATGAAATATGTAGGTAATAAAACTACTTCATGTATTTTTATCAATGTATTTGTACAAATAATGGAATATTTTACATTGGAGAAGGTGCCACATACAAAACTATTGCACTAACTACATTGTTGATTACAATAAATTATCCAATTCAACCATAAAAACTTTACATAAGAATACTTTATTATGCATATACAGACAAATATTATTTTACTGGTAATGATATAATATACTGCATAATATAATATGAAGAAAGGCAAATACTTTACTTAATTTTGATATAAGTACTTAGATTTTGTTTAAGTGCGAGTAGTAGGCACTCTTTTATAACCATAAAATAATTCAAGGGTTATCAAGATTATTCTGTTAGGAAAAAAAATATAAGACGAAACCAATACAGTTCGTCAAGGAGCTTTAAAATACAATACAGCAGAGTGTATTTTTTTTATAAAATCTATTATTTCTAACAAGTTAGTATTCAACGCTTTGTGTTTTTCAACCAAAATGAAATAAACTGTTTGTAAACAGAGAGCGTAGTAAAAATTTTGGTCCAGATAACACAGACTTGTAAAATTTTTGATTTCATGATATTCATCTTTCAAATAATTAAATTTAAAAAATATTTAAGTAATATCGTTTTTTATATGATTTACTGTTTTATGGTCTCAGCTCCTTATTTTGATTATAAAATATGTTTCTTTCTCTATTTTTTTAGAAACTAGTTGAAGAAATAAATATGATATGAAATATTGCAATGTTACAACATGATGTGTTTCTTCTCAAGGCAGTCAAATTCAATAAAAATTAATGAAAATCAATAAAAACTTAACCTAGATACACAAAGTTTGTTAAATTGGCCCTATTCAAATCATAATTTGGTAAACTGCGTTTACAAGACGGCAATGTACAAGACGAACACACGAAACTATTAGTTTTTTATGATAGTTTACATGTAAACTTTAAAAAGTTGAAATTCAGTGAAATAAGCACGGTTAACTATCAGTTTTATAGAAATTCGTTTGTAAAACTTGATTTACTAATCAGGTTATACGAGTATTCCATACATTTTGTACCGAACAGATGTTTATAAAGGTAGTTTTTTAACTGTTAATTAGCAATCGAAGATTACTTATAAATATGTATACAGTCCCTGTAAACTTGACTTTATTTTGGTGTAAATTGAGGCTTTGTAAACTCAGCTCAGTTTTTAAAAAGTAACTAAAACCATTTTATGTTTATGCTTTGATTTTTTTCATTGGTATCAAATTGTTAAAATGCATGATTAAATTGGTATTTTACACTTTTTGGGAAGAAGAAAAATATTTTTGTAAAACTGACAATATTTAACGCATATGTTTTTCATCTTATTAATACTTTAAAAATGTGTTATTATTTAAAATGATATGTTCGTCAAGCATTCCCCAAAATTTATGACACTTTTATTAACATAAGTTGTGTTTCCCATCCTGTTTTTCTGGTTTCATACACATTATATTTATAATTAATTAATTAATTACATCTTATTTACTTTACTAACTATCACATACTTCTAAGTACAAATTGCATGTTTACAAAGATGACAAGTGCATTAACAGACATTATATCAGTAAAAATTAGAAATAATATAACAAACGAAAATTTAAAAAAATTAACAACACCAAAAAAATCATTGCTATTTAAAAACTTTTTTAATTGTTTTTAAATCTCACTTTATTAAAACACAGAGGGTAATTACTGTAGTAATTTAATAGCGACGTTATAATTTTACAACAACATACATTTTATTGAACATCCTAATCGCAATTCTCATATTATATTGTGGAAGTGAATGATTCCGTTTACTTAGATTTACAGTGGCCAATTACTATATCGCTGTCCAATTACTATAGCATCTACCCAACAAAGCTATCACAAAGTGAATTTATTGAGAACGATACAAAACTCTTAAAAAAACAGTGAATAATATTTTTTAAATAGGGTGCGTTGGGGTAAATCCGGACGTGGGGTAATAACGAACAACTCATTTTGCGTAAACCCCTGGCGATGTATTTATCACTACTTACTAAATAACACAAAATGTGACTGTTTATTTATTTTTAATTTTATGTAAGTACGTACAGTCAAGCATATGACTGATCATCTTACCTTCATGTAATAAAATGATCAAGAATCACTGCACTTCATGTACCGATGCAGTGCCCTATGCACCATTGGGTGCGGATAAAGGAAAGTAGTAGTAGTAGTAGTACGAATGAAAAATAAGAACAAATATTTTAATAAAATTCTAACATAAATAAAAAAAATATCTAAAAAATGTTATATTTTTATAATATTATGGGGGTGTCATAAAAAATCTACGTAAGTTAACAGTACCTAACAGTTTAGCGGTAGTAATAAATTAATAATGAAATTTAATAAATATAGTTTTATGTACATAATAAATACATGTAATTGACAATTTATTTTTTTTTAGTATAAAATAATAGTGAGTTAATTTATTATAATGTATTATTTCAAAATTATTTTCAAAATGTGAATGAATCGACTGTAAATATTATAGACATTTTTAAGTCATTAAATTTAATATAAAAAATGAAAACGATAAAAATCCGATAACATTATTTAATTTTTTAGAAACGTGCTTATAATTGCTGATTCTTTACAATTGTTTTATGATTATCCTAACAATTTACGATATTGATAACTATGGACATTCATTTTATTGTGTCTACAAAGAGATATATTAAACATATTAAAGCACTTTGTATTTTTTTTTTCAAGTTTTACATTAAGAACTTACGTTGCAAATTGTATACTCAATTACAATAAATCTTATTTTATCAGTTGATTCACACATTGTGTAATGCAGCAATATGAAAATTCTACTCACAATAAATACTTAATTTACTTTTTTTATACACAATCTTACATAATTTCAACAAACAATGTTATACAATCAAATACGCTTTAAAAATACATAGTGTAAGTTGGAGCAGTTGTAACAGTGGATCAATGTAACTTAATTGTCGGGTAAATGTAACGTAAACCATGGGGTAGATGAGTCGTAACATCATGATTAATATAATGTAGCTTTGGGGTCAATATAATATCATAATCACGTTTTAAGTGTATCATAATAATGTACATTACTTATTGATTAAATCATTAGGAAGTGGTTAAACTATTTAAGTTTGTTTTAATCTAACAGAGTTCAGTAATTAGTATATTATTTATCCGTCTCGTAGCATAGTCGCGGGTTCGCGGGTTCAATAAACACCCATCTAATTACAATAAATTGTCGAAAAAATACAATAAATACATAATGATGTTTTTCGTATTATATTTTTAACTCTACCCCATTTTTACGACTTTTTTAACAATCTCCCCAAATTACCTTTAATATTATTCTGTACCTGGGAAGCATAAAATATCATGTCCATTTTTATCATTTTACAGGAGAGCAGAAATACTATTTGATTTAGTGTATGATTAGGTACATTACATAAGTGGATACAGTGCTATATCATACACTACTTAATCCATTATTCCTTTGAACTGGAGATACGATATTGTAGTATACCCCTAGATAGAGGGGAAAATAGTCAAATAGTTCGGTTTTGAAATGTCGTTTTCGGTCAAAATGGACGTGATGTCTTATGCTTCGTACAGATTTAAAAGGTGATGTGTTAATGTTGATTACCTATGTAAATAAATAAATAAACATACAAAAATCAATAATTTTTTTTTTATGATTATACTACAAAATATGACTGCTGTAAATTGTCATTCATTTTATGATATTTTTTCAAAGCAATTGAAAATATATTCACAAAATGGATGCCTAAAATTTATTAGAAACATGCTCCAAATTAGGTCTGAATTTCGCTGACCAAAAGGCTTTAGTCAATAATTATTTTATTTACACATTTTAATATCTTAGTACTAATTTAGAAGAACACTTAGTTTTCTTCGCAATGCTTCAAACAACATTTAAATAGCGTTTGTTTACGATTAAAATAAATACAGCAAGGGTCCATTTCATAGGTCATTTAAAATTTATTTTAATACGGTTTTATGATTTTCTTTTATGATATTAACATTTTTCAAATAAAAAAATGTAAAAGTTCAAAATATACACAAACGTTTTTTTTTCACCAAGTCGAAAACTCTGTAATAGAAGTTCTTTACAAAAAAATGTCTATGATTTTTCATTGATTTATCACTGTCCACCTCGTGGCCTAGTGGAAGCGCGTTTGGTTTCTGTGCATGAGGTCACTGGATCGATTCCCGTAAGAGGTCAACATAAAATACTTATTTACATGTAGTTTCATAGTAATTGTTCATGTTTGATACCTTGGACTGGTACCGAAGCGTAAGACTGATCATCTTGCCTTCATGTCATTAAAAGTTATAAAGATACACTGCACTTGGTTGTACCAATGCAGTGCCCTATGCACTATTGGGTACGGATAAGGGAAAGTAATAGTAGTAATTGTAGATTTATCATTATTTGATACAAAAAATATCAACTCACGTATGTATTTTATTATGACTTTTCAGGTAAATTTTACTTTTATTAGGATTAATCAGTAAATAAATTGATTCACATTTATTATTAAAACAGACCCTATTGACTGTAGAACGCTTTTTTTACCAAACCAAAGCCAAAGATAATTATAAAACTATAATCATCAAATAAATGTGTACCTGTAAAATTATGCCAAAATCAGATTTATCTACCAGTTATATATTTTATTTTTTTTTAGGACATTACAGTTTTTTACGACGTATTGTTATTCTTAATGAATTTGTCACTGGGGGACCCCAATGATCGATTTCAATATTTATAAACGATGTTTCCAGTTTATTCCAAACAGCAAATTCATAATGTTTGAACTCCGCATTTTTACTTTGACACGCAGAAAAAAAGTCATTCAGAAAAATGCTTACTAAAAAAAAAACAATAAATATTACATTCTTCAACGTTTAACAAACGTTCAAATATTAATTAGATACTTCAAATAATAAGTGAGGAACCTGAAGATTATACCAATAACATCTCTGTTACAACACAGACGAGAAGTTTGAAAGGTAATACAGATATCAAGGTGTTTATACTTGTGTCTACAAGATTCATCTAAAATGTTGTCTCTAAATAATTTATTTGAGTTATAAAATTGGTTTTAAATCATCATCCTCATCGTCATCATACCTATGTGGAGCATATGGATTCCACAAACTGCCTCCAGGCCAAGCGATCCCGCAGCTCTGACGCAAACTGCCGACGAATTCTCAACAGTGGACGACCAGGGCGCCGAGAACCTGATGCCTTGTAAAATAGGCAAGCATGGTTAAGGCTCTCGAGAGGCATGCGTAGTATGGCCTAGCCAGATGAAACGCCTTCGCCGGATTACATACACATTATTCTTCAAATAGACATATCAGCTTTGGGCATAATTTCACTAGATAAATTCTCTATAATTGGAACCTAGAGTACTATGTATCCCGGAGATCATTAACATCACATCATCTAAAAGCAATCTATGATATAAACCCTAACACTCACACACACACATTTTAGTTTCACGAGTGCAGTCCTTAACGAGAATTTTCTAGTATTAGTGTCCATTTTACTTCTAAGGCGGACACTTGTGAATATTTCTTATGGTTTTGTGGTCGTGCGACGATAAGTTAATGGGGATTTGGAGGTCCCTGTCTAGGATCAGCTTGGAAATGCAGCCCTTTAGGCCGACATTGTAACGCCCCACCGTTTCTGGCCAAATTGCAGCCATTCCACCTGAAAAACGAAAAAAATAATATAATATAGTACCACATTTTTTTTAATGAATACAAATACTTGTAGACAAATTACTGGATTATACCCATGCTGGGCTGATATCAGATATTATTGATATCCCAACAGAGACAGAGAAACTCTGGAAACGAATATGAGTTATCTAGGCGTTTACAGGGCTTATGACCTGTCATTGGCTGGGTTAAGTGCAGAAACTAAACTGATAAAGGTTAGTCGACAGAAGAATATTGTTTGGTCTGCTCTTTCTTTTTAAAATATTGAATGGTCTTATTGATTGTCCTGAGTTGTTAGGACTGATAAATTGACGTGTCCCCAACAGAAACACCAGGTTACAATCATTGTTTAATGTTGCCAAATTAAACTCGAACCATCAAAAATATTCTTTATTCAACCTTCTACATATAATAGGTAATGAGTATAGCACAAAACGAGATTTTTTCAGCATTTCGTTGTCATTTTTTAGGGGTGCATTGCTTGCTTGCTTGTCGGACCCAATGCATATAATTTAATGTACTTTTTCTTACTTACTAATTTATTAGCAATTTTTTTTAAATTCCATTCCTTGTTTTTGTATTTTATATATTTGTTTTTAGTAATTTCTTTTATTATCTGTATAACATATATACAGGGTTATTTTTTAGTCAGTTAACAAAAAAAAACCCTGAATTCAGTATCGTTAATAGAACCCATTTCAATAAAAAAACATGTCCTTTTCTTAAAAATTTTTGCGATTACCCATTATTTCTTAGTAAAGACTTGGTCACCGTTTTTACTAATTTATGTGCGCAACCCCCCCGCGCGCACTCTCCCCTGTCGCATTTACCCTTATGTGCCGCGCATGAAACAACACACTGTGTGAATAGGGGTAAATTGTAAAAACATATAGGAATAAAAATAATAAATCGCAAAAATAAAAAGTACCGCTTTTTTTATTGAAATGGGATTTATTATTTTTTATTCCTATTTTTGCGCGATTTATTATTTTTATTCCTATATTTTTTACAATTTATGTACATCCTATTCACAGCTGTATTTCATGCGCGGCACATAAGGGTAAATGCGACAGGGGAGTGTGCGCGCGGGGGGGGTGCGCACGCCGCTCGCGTAGTAACCGGCGGACGGTGACCAAGTCTTTACTATTTCTGAGGAATTATTTGGGTACACTTTTCTTTTTTTTTATTTGAGAAAGGACATGTTTTTTTATTGAAATGGGTTCTATTAACGATACTGAATTCAGGGTTTTTTTTTGTTAACTGACTAAAAAATAACCCTGTATATTCTTGTTACATTTTCTTTATTATTGATTTTTATTTTATTGTGTACTTTGTTAATCTTTTTTTTCTTATTATTGTAAAGGGTACAGGGTACCGTGCATATGAAATAAATAAATAAACGTATTCCTCGACTTTCTCCCTGGAATTTAACATTCGAGCAATGATTTTTACACACATTTTAGATATCGACCAGATGCGTATTTGTATCGTCTTATTTCTGCTTAGACAAATAAAATATTTTAAAAAAATAGACGATACCAATACGCATCTGGTCGATATCAAAAATGTTTAAAAAAACCATTGCTCTGATGTTGAATTCCAGGAAGAAAATCGAGGAATACGTTTGTATAGAAAGCGGCCGCGAGTCACGTGTATGCTCTTAAGATTACAACTTAAAAATACATAACGAACAAGTATGTATTTACAGTGAAAATTTAAATGCTTCTTCGAATTGATGTCGGTAGTTTAGATAATAATATTATGTCACATTTGCCCCAAGATGGGCAACTTGTACCGCGCCTCCCTTTCTCGCAGAGTGGGATTGAACACCGAAATGTTCTGTGAATGGAGAAAAATAAAATAAAAAAATCACAAAATCATTAGTGCAATCCGTTGGTAAATTAGATAGTGAACGAGATGCGATAATCACAAGAGTGACGTCACCGATCGCATTTCACACAAAAACTTTACAAAATTATTTACCTATAAATAGTCCAGAATCAGTGTTCAGTGGTCTCATGCGACCAGGAGAGGCCTTTCCTACCGCTCCAAGACCGTCTATCTCCAAGACACCGGATTGGCCCTTTCTGCGAAATAAAAAACGTATTTATTAATTCACAATAAAATAATAAAATCGACAGTAAAAGTGCCAACCCATTTGTTCTATTCTGGATCTTTTTTGCGTGGTTATTGCGGAGTTATCCTTCGAACTTAAATAGGGTTTCGTGTATAGAAAATAAAATATAAGATAAAATTTTGCACTATTTGTTCAATCATTGGATAATCGAACATATTGCAAGCAAAATTTCATTCAAATATTTTCATTTTTGTATAGTAAGAAGTGTGATAACCAAAGAGAATAGACGCACTGGTGCGTCAACTTAAATAAGCTTGCTCATTTTACAAGTTATAAGATTCTGTACTTCTAAATGATTACTGCTAAAATATTACTCTATGGATGTATCTACAGCATGTCTTTATCTTAAAACTTCGCACAGGTTCTCTAGTCATGATTGACCAATAATGCAAACAGTTTTATTGCACCTTTCTCCTAAATTAACACCTGGCTAGGCCACATATTCAGGATATTACTTTGACTGGCATCGGGTTTTCTAATTAAGTAAAGTGGAGCGGAAAATTAAAAGAAGTGTAGGTATTGATGATAAAATCTTTATATTTAAAGAAAAAAATGTTTTCTAAAATAGTATTTTGTATGATTATATTATTGAAGGTTACTTACCTCACTGCTCTCGCTCTGTGCCACAACCCATCGTCAACTTTGGTTTGATTTGCCCTTATGACGATTTCACCATTGCCTGCATCATACCTGCAAAACAAATATCTGGTTACATTCCAAATTCCATTGTTCCCTGCAAAGGTCCATCACAAAATATTAAAATACTTGTATTGTTACTGAAGAGGACCGCAGAAGATAGTGTAGTGGAATACAATATGCAAATCCTTGCAGCAAACCAATCCACGAGATTAAGATCATGTAAACTCTGAAGATAATTGTTATTCACGGCATCTCTGTTTATTTTTTGTTTACCTAAACGTCAGAAGACCTCCTTCGACTCCAAGTGCCATGAAAGTATCTCCAGGAGCCATCCCATCTCTTCCAGCCAAAGAAGAAGACCTTCGGAAGATTGGCTTCTAAATCGGATGTTTATATCAACCGAGTGACTGCTTAGCCTGAAAATGGGAAAATAAGACATGAACAACAACAAAAATATGGCTTTTGAGTAGTCAAGAATTAAATGAACTCTGCCGGGAAACTAATATTGCGTTAAGTTTTTTTAAACTCACTTCTAATCTTAATAAAGTGAGAGACTTAAAAATAGAGAAGCAGTTATATAAAGTTTAAAAAGTAAATATCGTGACGTTCTCATTTGACAAGTAAAACATCATGTATGAAATTGTAAAAGTAATATGCAATAAGTTAATACTTCAACCCTTATTTAAAAAATACCCACTTTTCGTTAAATTTACCTTTCTAAAGCAAGAGGATCCGTTATCTTGATAAAACTGTCATATCCATTGAAACTCGGAATATCTCCAACTAAATCTGTGTACTTCGGAGCCTTCCTTGGTTTTGGTATCTGCAATAGTTCTTCATCTTTAATAACACTTTTGTCTTCTTCTATCAACCGTCCAATATGTGTCTCATCTTTTAGAATATTTGATTCAGTGTTGTCTTTATACTTTTTAGTATCACTTAACATCCAATCTGTTTGCGGTGCATCTAGGATTTCAGATACCTCTGTAGCTGTTGCCGTTGTTATATAAGTCGAATCTTCATCGTCTTTAATTTCGTATTGATATTTTAAAAAGATGTATGGCTTTGGACCTTTCTTGGCTACAATGTTTTTGTGGAATGTAGAGTTTGACAGTTTATATGGAACAAAGTGTGTTTTTTTCAAGATTTTTGCTTGAATAGTTGTGGTTGCTTTCATGGAAGTGAGGTTCTGATGTTTCATTGAGGAATATCGTGCATTTTTCACTTTTAATCCTGGAATTAAAATAAATTCAATTATATATAATAAAGTGGCTTAAACATGCTACCTAGTATACAGGAGGGGAGGCAATAATAATTTGGAAGTAAAAAAAACGAAACAGCAACAAAAAAACCGTCTTAATTTTGCTCCGAAAAATTAAATGCAAATTTTCATCCAATTGTGTTCTGAAGCTGTTAGAATAGAATTGACAAATTAGAATCAAACTCTTCAACTGATTATAAAATATATAAATATTCTGTTGGTAGTTCTTTTGCTACCTATGTACATATATAATGTGAATGCAAATGCTTAAAATATGAACTCAAATCATATTTTACTTTGTTATCGTTAATTAATTTTCTACCGTTAATTAAAACTTCCAGCATTTAATAATCATTATTTTTGAACAGAAACGTCCTCCAATGGCACTTATTTCAACACCTATTGGCAAATGATGAATTATTGAGTATACGAGAATAAAAAATAAGACGTATTACCCAGGACTGCAGACGCACGTGTAGTGATGTAGTCTTGGTCTGCAGAACGCTTCTCCACAAGCTCCTGGTATGCATGCATGAGGACATCCATCTATGTTGACTCCTCCAAGAGCTGACGATACTATGGAGACCTCACGATCGTTTATCACCACCTAAAACATTAAACACATTACTACTACTAGCTATTACTACTTTCCCTTATCCGCGCCAAATGGTGCATAGGACACTGCTTTGGTACACTAAGTGCAGTGTCATAAATATATTAGTATAATGTTGAACAATACAGTTGGCTGATTTTAATACAATTAAAGGAAATTTTATTTTTGCTACTCTTCATATACGTGTACAAAGGCAGCTTGCATAGGTAATTTAAATATTATTCTTCTTCACTGCTGTCAATATTCTCTTTTCCTACTGGTACACTACGAAGTAAAACAGTTTCTTTTCTTTTAGTTTTTTAAACCACCACTTAAAACACTTTTTTTATCAACCTTTCGAAAGCATTTAGTAAAATATTCATTAATCCCAACACGTTTCTGCACGGCATTATACTGCGAAATAATGCCAAGATAAAAGTTCTGCGACAATGACAACTAGGGATAGGTTTTGTGACAATGAAATCTAAATACTTTACCCTAATGATGCTGTTTTTTTGACCTTATTAAAACCTCAATACCCACTTTTTGAATGCATCCAGAAAAGCTAGAAGTTCTGCGAATGACTGCTGAAAATCTTGCTTAAATTCCTCATTACCAACTTTTGAATGCATTGATCTCAATCCGTCTCAGCTTAGCTTTAAACTGCGGCAGCCCGCCAAGATACAATTTCTGCGACAATGACACCTAGGAATGGGCTTTTTGATAATGATAATTGAAAATCTTGCTCAAATGCCTCAATACCAACCTTTTGAATGCATCAAGTGAAATACTCAATGTTCCCAATCCGTTTCTGCACAGTTCTATATTGTGGCTGCCCGCCAAAATACACTTTCTGCGACAATGACACTTAGGAATGGGTTTTTTTTGACTATAAGAGTTGAAAATCTTGCTCAAATACCTCAATACTAACCTTTGAATGCATCCAGTAAACGACTCATTTATCCCAATCCGTTTCTGCACGGCCCTATACTGCGGCAGCCCGCCCAGGTACAAGTTCTGCGACAATGACAGCTGGGTGAAGGCCCCGGTAGTGAACCCCTGAGCCGTCTGAGACACTGTGAACTCGTCTCCATCATTCTCAGGAGCCCAGGGTGTGGGAGATCAGCGTCAGGATGGCCAGGCGGCCCGTTCTGGAAACGTTCACCGTGTACCACTCTTGGAGGTCGATCTTCTTAGGACTCCTGGAAAAGAAATTGAAGTTGGTTTGAAGATATCGCGCAATTATAACCACCATCGCACTCTCCTTACTCTAACACTAAACACACCTCTTTAATCACATTTTTTATTTTTTATTATAATATTTATTTAGTATATATATATTTTTTTACATAGACTAATATATTTTACATTGCACAAAATTATTTTTTTCCTAACTATTCTTATCCTATCATTATTATTAATTCAATTTAGCCATGATATAATATCTACACTAATATTTCTCACATATATATTTTTTACACTAAGCCTTAAATATCTTTAAATTTTGTTCATTTTTTAATTCGTCTGGCATCTCCTCGTACATTTTGATGCCCTTATACATGAGACAATTCTGTGACATAGTTTTTCTTTTCTTTTCTAATCTTATATTTTTTGAACCTCTTGTTGCATATTTATGAAAAAAGTCATTGTTTTTAAATTTGGTTTGCAAATATCTTGGAATTATCCCTTTAACAATTTAGTTAATTTCATTAGCAACATTTACTGAGCTTACTAAAATAATTCGTTTTTTAATTTATCATTTTCTTTTTTAAATTCTTGTCTGCCTAAAATAATTATTTGTAATAAAGTGTAAAATCTATAATTGAGCTTCTGCTCAGATTATCTCTGCTGTCATTTTATTTATTTATTTATATATATATATATATACATATTTACGGCGCATGCCTTTTACAAAAAAACACTTTTTAAAGCGATACATAAATTAAATATAAATAGAGAAAATGCTTTAATTACAAGCAATAAATACACAATAAGAATATATATAAATGTAATAATATAAATAGAGAATACTGTTGTGCTAAATTGTGACAATTATTTTTTTACATGGGTATAAATAACATATCGAAGTATGCTTCAAACAAATACACAATAATATATTTGAATAAAGTGAAATATATTATCTGTAATAAAAGAATTTACTAAGAAAAAAAATTTTTTAAACTCAGATTATATTACATATTACATATGACTTTTGCAAAAATGATGTAGATCCACCAGTTTTAATAATAAGATGATTATGGCAATAGTTTAATAATAATTTAATAATAATAAGATGATTATGGCAATAGATTTACATAAAAAATTCAATTTAAATTAAGTGCAGATAATGTATTTCTAGGTAATTTCTAATAATATGAATAGACTTCATTTTTTAAGTTCAAGTGTAGTAAAGTTCCAAATGGTAGCGGTACTAAAGCATCCATCTGCATTTTGTTTACAAGAATCCAAAATCAAACAAAAAGTATTTTCTGAACATTACATTATCAAAAACTGTTTTCACTAGTGCATGTGAAACGCAAAAAAAAGTAAAATTATTCCTTTATTTATACCAAAAGTTACTATTATATCGCAATATGAATAATTCTGAACTGTTCTCATAAACGTCAACTTTTAGGAAATAGTAATGATAATGATGATGATTTATTTTGGTACACTGAAACTCGATATAAAAAATCAATAAGTACCTTATGATCCCTTGGCCAGTTCCAAGGTCGAAAGCGAACTCAACATGTCCGTTTTTGAGATAAAGCGCGAAGTAATCCCCAACTCCGTCAGCTCGGTGAGAGTTGTACATGATGAGTCCATTATTAGAGCCAGCTTTCAGGGTTATCTGTAAAGAAAAATAAGTCAGTAAAACATTTAATTATAATCATCATCATACCATATCCGCTCCCTATGTGGAGCATATGGAGTCCACAAACTGCCTCCTGGCCAAGCGATCGGCCGCTAGCTCCCGTGCATCCTCCCAAGTCAAGTCCACGTCCCGCAGCTCTGACGCGAGCTGCCGACGCATTGTCAACAGTGGACGACCAAGACGCCGAGAACCTGTGCCTTGTAAAATAGGCAAGCATGGTTGACAGTAGATACCGAGGGTTACCGTGTCCGTTGCCTCACCTCTGTGTTTCCTTACAAAGTCAAACCACCGCACACCTAAAATTCTTCTAAGACACCTTTTCTCAAAAACTCAGAAGTCTGCTGTCTTGGGCCCTGTTTAGGTGAAAACGTACCAGGCTTGAGAAAATTCACTTTTGTTTTTGGTGTTCTCCACGGGAATCGAGTCAAGCATCTTAGGGCATTACGCCACGAGGCCCCCCCGCCCCCCCCCCCCCCCCCCCCCCCCCCCCCCCCCATTTTTACTATTAGATATATACAATCGAAAAGACGATTTCATATAATTTTTTTAGAGGTTACTATGTAACTTTCCTTAGTGATCATCATCATGAGATGAACTGGAATATGTCTTAAAGTATAGAAAAATAACAAAAAATTTCACAAATTTTAAAGTAATATTATTTTAAAACTTTACGTTTTTGGTTAGAAAAATTTAATGTTATCCGTATATATTATTTATGAAAATTATTTCCAGTAAGAAAATCAGAGGTGACACTTATCAATGTATTTTCATTAATATACTCAAAAGAATAAGAACAGATTATTCATTGACCATGGAAACCTAAGTATACCTACTACTAATATTATTGTTTTTTTATCCAATAACTAATGTATCCTTTCATATTTTTCATCGACCGAAATACAATAACCTTAACCAGATGTTTAAGCAAATACTGGAAACGTCTTAATGTACAAAAATGTTTCAAAATTACCTTTTAAACGGTATCTTTACGCATTGCTTTGTCTAAGGTAATGTGGTTCTGGATGAGAGAATTACGAGAGACCTTTAATCTACTAAATAAATTAAAATCTTACAAAAAATATCCAGGGTTATGGATATTAGGTATTGAAGGAAATTTTTCACAATTCTTTTGTTAGATGTAAATCTTACGTGATAATTCAGGGGCTATACAAGTATTCGTGTTTGGATTGGGGTCGCATGGAGGAGGGGGAATGGGATGGGTCTTGGCATCTAATAGAAATCCCTCAATTTATTTAAACTACGGTCTCGCAGGGTAGTTACCCTTGAGTAATATCCACTAAGCATGTTTTCTATGGAAAAAAGCATAGTGAAAAAAGACTCCTAGAAAATCCAGATTTTATCATTTAAATCTGAAACACATTATTTATAACACCACTCACCTTTGTAAAATCATTTTAAATTTAAAATGAAATAAAACAACTTTGTAATATTATTCACTTCTAAAATAGAAGTGGAATCTTATTACACAAAGTTGTTTTATTTTATTTGTAATCTGGAAAAAGTTTTTAGTATGTAATTTAAAAATTATTCATCGTGTAAGCCCTTACTCAAATTATTTATTTATTTGTTCAAAATACGGCGCCCGATGGGCATTTAAACATTACATTAAAATGAGTAAAATAAGTACATTTATATAAGTTACATGTTGTGGATGTTATTTTCAAGTCCAGATAACATCACTAAACTTTTTTTAAAGCTTTTTAAATCACATAGTATTTTTATTATGGCAACCAAAATTTTGTCCAGATCTCGCTCGTGCGACACTCTTATGTTGTCAAGGAACGTGTAAGTTTGATCGTTCAAGTTCATTCTGTATTCAAACGCTAGTGAACAACGCAAGCATAAGATGTATGTTTAAATCTCATGCAAATTGAGGAAGCCGGCATGGCCGTGAGTATTTTTTTATCATCTTGTAAATCTATAACTTCACATTGACTTTGGGCGTTAAAACTAATCTTTGTTAAAAAGTTCTTTCTTTTTACAAAGGGCTTTCTCTTTTATTCTATTTACTATTTCTCCCATACTTTCTCCTCTACTTTTTCCCTATTTATATCCTCTACTATTTTATCCTTCTCAATCAAATCAATCAAACATACTGTTACTTTGGCCACGTATGATTGACAATCATCGTGAATGGCAATTTTACTTGGATCTTGATACAACGTAGAGGCCACCTAACCTCAAAGCTGGGTCGTTTTGAGACAACTTTCTTTTCTGGAGTACCCACATTGCTGGAATGCCACCGCGGTATCCCACGCTGACTGGAGGTCAAGTTTTTGTCAATGCTGTCCGCTGATGACCCTGATGACGCTATATCTTCGAGATGGGAAACTAGACCTCGGCGGATCAAGATGAAGAACCTTACTACGGTCATCGTCGTACTTCGTGCACACTTATTACACAATTGCATTACAATGTATGTGAAAAAAAGCAAGCAAGCTAAAAACCATTTTTGTTATTAACATAAATACATATCTTTAAAAACAAGTTCCAAAAAGTTACAAAACATATTTATGTATATAAAAAATGCAAGTTAAAAATTAATTTTTGGTACTTATAATTTTACTTTATTTGTTAATAAAAAGGGAAATCACAATTAGAGATTATTTAAACGATCTGTCACAAATTTAGTTAATATTGCATAATTGTTTTAATTTCCAATAAGATAATTTCAAATATCTCCACCACGCATAAATATGGTACACCAGTGGAGTGTATCTTGATAATTAACTAAATATGCTACATCAGTCTCGTGTATCTTAATAATTAATTAAATATCTTAATAATTAACTAAATAGGTACACCAGTGTAGTGTATCTTAATAATTAATTAAATATGGTACACCAGTGTAGTTTTGCGCTCGCAGAAACTGTGTAAAACTGTATGATTTTAGCGGTCAGTGTAAATTTAACACTTCCGTACGGTTTTTCGTCCAGTTTTCGCTTTATACGGGACAGTTTGCAAACTGCACAAGAAACTGTACAGTTTGCTGTCCCGTATAAAGTGCGTTTAAGTTTTAGTCGTTCTTGGTAAGCGCTCAGCGCGTTAACCACTACACAACGCGACGCACAATAATTGTTATTACTATTACTGTTTATTGACACTATCCACAAAAAACGGACTAGGTAAGTATTTATAAATATCAAAAAGAAAAAGCGTCCTTTACAAGTATAACAGATTAAATGAAAAAACAAAGAAGAGAGACCCAGAACCCTTAGGTTTGGGCCCATTAGGCCTCCGTTTCGCCGATATAATGTGACTGAATTAAATTTAATGTTAACACTTTACAATTCCGTGTTTTTGGTGGGCTCACCACCAAAACTTCCTGTCCAAACTCCCACGCACTTAGAAGATAATATTAAATTTTACGTGGCCTGGATTTTTGCAATGGTTTTTTTAGTATTCTTTAATAATAATAATAATAATAATAATAATAAAATTTATTCCAAACCTTGAGGTGGGGAGTGCAAGCCTCTAAGGTTCATATAAAAGAATACATAATAACAAAATAAAAGTAAAAATATGCATCTGCATATATAAAAAACAAAAAAAAAAAAAAAAAAAAAAAAAAAAGAAAAAAGAAAAAAAAAAAAAAAAAAAAGAAAAAAAAAAGAAAATAAAAAAAAAGAAATTAATGTTCGTATGGAAAATATTTGGTTGAAAAATTATGTTATACCAAGGATTGGTATAGATGTCGGCGGATAAGGAAGCCAATGCTGATAGGGTGACCATATTGTGAAAATATAAAATTTTATATTAACATTTGATTTTAATTTACGATGCGCAATCAAAGAACGTTTTAAACAAAATGAATCGATTTGTTCCTTTAAGAGGATAGCAGGTCACGTGACCAAACCCGCTTCCCCATATATAACAATTATTGCAGATACAAAATAACGTTACGGAATAACGTGATTTTGTTGTTTTCTGCTTAATTTTTATACAATTGATATACTACATAAGTGCATTCAAATTAATCTTAATTAGCAATTCCTTACTATTTTACAGAAAAAACCTATAAATATTAACATTCTAATTAAATATATTCATGTTTTGCTATCATATCGAAAACTGTAAAAATAATATTCTGGTGTAATATTGCAACATCAGAAAAAAGAACAGAATATAATAAAAACGGTTTTGTTCAGTAAAAAAGTCAGTATACAAATGTTAATATAAAAAATAATAAGTAAAAGAAATTAAAAAAAAACTATTGATATAACATGTAAAAGGTACTTATACCGTAAATAATTGAATAAATAAATATGGTCAGCGTATGTTTTCTTTCAATTTTTGAGCGCCAAACACTTTGAACCAATCAGGCCAGGCGATTTTACGAACACATTTAAATAACTTCATATTACACATAATATTTGTTTGTGTGTTAGTATTGGCTTCCTTATCCGCCGACATCTATACTTAAAGTTAATAAATAAATAAATAGCACATAGAGAATTTTAACTTTACACACATTAAAAACATGAACATGAAGAATATGTTTTACTTTTCTATAGCTACGTTACTTAGTTTTCCATAACTATGAAAAAGCAAAAAAATTCTATCTGAAACCGGTAATGTTGTACCGACATACCTTTAGCCATAATTAAAAGAAGAAGAAGAAGAATCCGATGATCATGTAATTTTTTTGTAATTTGTGCAATCATGTAAAATTTAGTAATTTATGCAATTTGGGTATTATTTTGTTTAAAAAATGCTAAAATAAAAAACAAACCTGAAGCTCCAGCCAGGACAGGGCCCTCTCCCCTAATCCGTGATATCGGAGAAAGGAGGATCCATTAAATCTTGGAACCTGAAATACAAAGAAATATATTTAATTAGTGATATTATTACAATTTGACATCTCAACAGAGACGAGAAGTTTAGAAGGAAACATGGATATCTAGGCGTTTATAGGGCTCATGACCGGCTAGGTTAAGTAGCCATTAGGGTGTAACTTAACAACTTGCCGTGCTTTTTATGAGGACTAGTCTATTGCTAAATCCATAGATATGACAAGATGTAGAAAAAGAGTCAAAGAGAGAAATTTATACAGTAGGTTAAGATAGGGTTGGTTTAATAAAATAATTTAAATCAAATGGATATTTAAAAGCAATATCCTTTATAATAGGTTATGAAATTTATACAGTGGGTTAATGATAGGTTAGGTTAATAAAATTATTTAAAATCAAATAGATTTTTAGAAGCGAAATTTGACAATACATAATGAAGGGTAAGCCAATCGCGTGTCAACCAATCACAGCTTAGCCCGCTTTTGCGCTTTACTCTACAAACCAGAGAGTTAAAATGTTTTGAAATTTTGACAGCCTGCACGGCAAAGTTGTTAAGTTACCCCGCCATTAGATGTATTACAACTTTCCCCATTTCACCATATCCATATCTGCCAATTATCAGAACTTGTATATACACAGTGAAATGACGCGACGCTTCACATGTGAACACTCTGCCATCTATTGAGAAAATTGCTAAGTATTTTAGCGGAAAACTTTATGATTGTAGGTGACATTCTTACTCATTTACAACGTGATCGCAGAGGAAAGGGTTCATGATACTATTTCCATTTTATCTTAACCTTATATACTTCCACTTCCCGCGTCGAGGTTTGGAATAAATGTTTATTATTATTATTTTCCGAGGAAAGAAACTAAATGAAAGATTTCATGTAAAAGAAAACTTAAGTTTCGTGGACGAACAAGAAGAAAATTAGAATTCTTAGAATGTAGAGAAAGTATTTTATTTAAATTGAATCACAGCAAAAAAAAAAACTACATGGGTAGGTATGTAGGTTTTTTTAAAGGAATTGAAAAAAATCCAAACTTCGAATGCAATTTTAAATTTGTAGAATTATAGATTCGCCAACTTTTCGATTAGTAAACATATTTAAAACAGGACATCATCAGTAATAATCATCCGTTATGGTTTTATTAAAATATATATAAGTAAATAATGTTATAGTGTCCTAATATGAGTTAAATGGAACCTTAACCTTGTAATTGTTAATTAAACTAACTAACTAAATAACCATCACGCCATTTCCCCGAAGGGGTAGGCAAAGAGGATAGAACACAAAACACCACTCTGTCCTTGGCATACTTCTCTTGCTTCCTCCACAATACATTCATCTACTCATGCACGCAAATCCGACTTCTTATATGCCCACTTTCAAGCACTTGTTTTTTTGCCATGCTTTAACACATGCCAAGACTTGATGATCAGCGGCCTTATGAAACATATCTAAGTCGTCAGGCACAGTCGAACATATATTTTTTTTAGCCGGTAACTGGCATCATCCATTCGAATAATTACTGTGATGACGAACCAACAAAAAAAGGACCTTTTTGGTCTATGTCGATAACGAAAATTTATATTACTCAGCCATGCATTCTGAGCAATCTATATTATTATTTAAAAGTTAGTGAACCTAAGCAAAAGGTCAGTTTTCTCCACTTTCGCCTGAGAGATCGCATTCATCAAGCATTTAATTGTTTCAGACAGGCATCCAATTTGAATTGCAAACTTCCACTTTTTTTGCTAATTGTTAATTATACGTTAAAATAAAAATTATCTCTAATAAGGAGCCCGTGGGGCCCAAAGTTTTGTATCATTAATTTTTATCTGAATTTTATAAAAATATATAATGGAATAATTGAATAAAGTATAAAAATTGTAACCTTTTCAAATATTTTCCAAAAGTTATGCTTATTATTAAATACGGCCTGACCTATGAACCAATAGTGCTTTCAAAACACTTCCTAAACTTCCCTTCCGCTATATTGTTTCCATGTCAGAGTTCCAACATCAGATAGGAAAACCTTGTATTGTGTTTACCAACATCGGGAAAATAACACAACACATACCATTCCCTTCTGGCGTACACAATTTCTACACTTCTCTGATTCCTCGCAATAAAAACGAAAGATTTCTTTTTCCTTCAATATTTTATTTCGGCAATTCTGAGCGAAGCGAGTGAAATAAAGCGGAAAAACTCCGAGCTTATGAAAGCAAAGTAGTATATTACGTTGAAAATTGAAAATCTCCGCTGGAAATTCTTCGGATATTCTATAAATTATAGGATTATATTATAAAATCGCGGGTCGGCGGCGAAAATCAGATGAAATACGCGCCGGATTTTCGGTATTACATATTTCTACACATTCAAATTGATTATAAGTTTGAATTTCGATTATTGAGGTGGTATAATTTGTTTTACGAATATAATGGGGTTTTGGAGGGCCATTTTTGTGCGGCATTTCTTTATAAATATTACGGAACAATATGGTGTGATTATATATATTAAGGAACAGTGGTGTGTTTTGTGTTTTGGAATTTTCAGCTCAGAAATACATTGGTATTTTTTTGCGTTTTACAATACTCATTCAACAACGACAGAAAATATGTTTATTTTTCATTAGTATTTAATACTAATGAAATATTTCTGTTAAAATATAAGGTGCATAATATGCTGAAAAATCCATTCAAACGAAACAATCCTGTGTTGACCAATGAACATTTTTAATTTCTGAGTACAAATTTGTATTAAAACAGCTCTACATTAATATTGTACATAAAACTTACTCATTTAAGTATTCATTTCATGTATTGTACATTTTGTTAAATCTAAATCTTAGTGAAAAGTCGGAATAATGGTCGTATGTGCATGAGAAGATGTATGAATGTAGAGGAAGCAAAGGAAGATGTCAGGACAGAGTGGTATGGCGTTCTATCCTCTCTGCCTACCCCTACGGGGAAATGACGTGATGGTTAGTTAGTTAGCTAGTTTTTAAATCTTAGTTTTCACAAGCTTTTGTTCGATGGTAAAAAAAGCAAAAAAAAATGTAAAAATATGTACTTAATTCAAAACATACCTGGATCCATTTTATGTAAGTAATTTCAAAAGTAAAATTTGTCCTCGGCACGGGTTACCCCAGTGAGGACCAATTTATTTAACCGTTTGTTATATTTTTCGTAAATAAATAAATAAATAGGAAATCATCACTCACTAAAATATATTGATAATCACGTATCACAACGAATTATTCAATAATACTCATTTAGTAAAAGTATTCATGTGTGTTCATTCTGCTAATTCAGTCTTAATTAATATAATTTTATTATACTTCAAGGAAGTAGATTCTAATTATTATTATGAGGGAGAATAATAGAGAGCTGCTACTTTTATTTTAATTTATTTTATATAATTTTTTTGTGTTTCATTTTATTTTATTTTTATTGAAAAATAATATCAGATAATTGGAAATAAAAATCAATTAACATTATATGAAATAGGTGAATTGGTTCACATCATAAAATTAATAGCTAAATTTCATTTGTACTCTTGAAAATGAGACACGTGTTGCCTCTAAAGTAGGTCAGGAGTTTTATTAATAAAAAGCAGCTAAAAAAACAGAGTGTTTCATTTAAATATTTTATGAATGAATAACTACACAGTGAGTGCTTCTAACATAAATTTCATTTAAAGCTAAAATTTGACACAAGTAGATAATGTGCACAATAATAGATAATGATAAAAAATAATCACAAAAATCAAAACCAGTTTCAAGAATTGAATTAATATTCAAAAGGACACAACAAAAGAGTAGGTATGGTTCTTTAGAAAAGGCGCTATACCTACCTACTTAACTATGTGATTTAGGGTCAACCCTCGGAGATCGCCGATTATTCTGAATTATTACTTTTTTTATCGGTCACAAGTTACAAAAATTACCTTTGACGAGATTAAATAAAATTAGTTTTCAGTGATTTATATTAAATCCATTTTGGGATTATTAATTTTACACACCAGCACGACGTATTACGAATGAAATTCCCTTAACGTGATATAATTTATGGTATGTTTGTGAAATTCAATCTGATTTTTTTTCTATCGACATAAATACTTCCACCGAAATTTTATATAGGAAATTATGAATTTTTATCCTTGAAAAAAATTTATATATATATATATCCTCAGAACTCCAAGACAGTAAGAGTTAAAAAGTTCGAATACGTATGTTATTAAATATGATCAATTACGTTTTTTTTTTGACAAAACAATGAAAAAAAATAAAAACAAATGCGCTACAAAAATGAAAAATGTACCGTAGAATGGGGTGGTTAGAAACAGTTTAGCATATTTTCAAACTAATAGTTCAAAAACTGAAATCTTAAATAATATTGAAATGATTTTAAAATATGTTTCTTTGGTTAGTCTTTCTGTTTCTATTCACTTACGTTGTAAAATATGCATTCTATTAGAAAAACTTCATTAAAACTGTGATGTTTCTATTCACAATTACAGTGGGGTCATTAGAAACACATAAGAGAAATAAAATGTTTATTTTTAGATATGAAGATAAAGAAGGTTTTTTTTTAAAATAATAATCTTACTCACTGGGTACCGTACATAATCTATATCACTGTCCATGAAGCACTTTGTACATATAAATTTAAAGGGAAGCGATCCAGCTGAGCATACAGCACAATTTTTTTCTTTACATGCAATGCATAGGATCCATTCTGAACTTAAATACTTCATTTCACAGAGTGACACATTTTACAGAATATCTTTTTTTTACAATTCCTGACTGCTTCGCAGTGCAGCACATATGTTTAAATGGGTGATGATTGATTCTTCTTCCTTAACTGAAAGTACAGTTTGACCACCCAGCTTCTTCATATTTCTCGTTGCGTGCCTAGAAAGTACAGAATAATTTATGTCATATTTTTTGGCTCCCTGTATGACAAATTGTTTTTCTTCATATTATCTTCTAAAGCTTGCTCGATGTCTTTCTTTTTTATGTGTATAAGATGCCGTTTGGATCGAGAATTAGGTTTGTAGTAACGTGGCATTTTGTAATTATTATTATTATTATTATGGATGATTTATTATTAAGCGCCATTTTTGTGAGAAATCACCTCAAGGGCGCTGTACATTCGATATTCTTAGTTTATTCCATTCCCATTTATAAATAAAGGATCTGAGAGAACGATTATCTAAGAAGAAATGATACTAAATCTATACGTAGGTGAAGTACTGAACCCCAATTCGTCTTGCAGCTACAAAGCGCATGGACTGTTGGAATTTCAGCTTCACCCACGTACAAATTAAATTCAAAACAATTTTTACTAAAAAACGCGATACAAATGAAAAATACTAATTCTACTGATAGCAGATAGAGTCAAGAATCCAGGTCATCTTGCAGCTACAGAGCGCATGGACTTATCTGGAATGCCAGCTTCCATCTGATATCAGTAATCGGGGGTAATTGATTTTACGAACAAGTTTAGTAGTTTTGAAAAATTGGGGCAGGATTACAATACATATTTTATCCTAACTATTTACTAAAGATGGCTTGAATTTAACCGGGAAAGACTCACTCAATTACAATTTGTCTTGCAGCTACCAAGCGCATGGACTCAATTAGAGTAATAGAGACATTTAAAACAAAAAATCTAATTGAATCAAGGTGAGTGGGTTACTGGTTAAATAGCAAAAAAAATGAATATATAAAATAGGTACAATCAACAAACAAAAAGTTGAACGGTTGTAGTTAAGAATGAGGATCAAATACAAATTAATTGTTTACCTAAATTCAGTGATAATGCATTTTCAAATCTTTGGAAGTAATTTGTCAATATTGTAAAACACACGCAAAAAATACGAAAAAGGTTGCACTCAATGTTACTTAAATGGTTAAAACTGTTACTATTACAATCTATTGTTTGTGTTACTTCAGTCCATAAAATTGGTCAAACATGATGCAGTACTAGTGGGTAGTTAGGTAGTTTTCAAGGTTGAATGTGCAACTTCGTCCGTTCTTTTGTAGCCGTGTTGGAAGTCGGGATGCTCTGCTCGTCGCTGTATACCTACAGATGTCCTTCCAAGTGAAGAGCGTGTTGTCCACACATGTCGATGTCGCTGTATTGTTTGGGATAGTCTTATCCCAAATTCCGAGAATGTGTAGGTACTCCGAGTGAGTGCGAGGAAGCTTTGACGTCACAGGCAACGAAACACAGGAACATTATCGCGCAGGAATTTGAGAATATTTTTCCCGCGCTTTTTGTAATTATTATCGGCGCGGTTGACACGATCAGCTAAATGGTTGACACGATCAGCTAAATGATAGAACAATGGTGTAACAATTCGGATTTTTGGTTCATTACTTAATGTTATAATATGTATTCCAAAAAGAGAAACGTTTAACATTAATTAAAAGAAAACTTTAAAATATTTTGCACACATGTTTCTAATCACCCTCTATGTCGTTTCTAATCACCACATATCTCGTTTCTAGTCACCCCCTATGGCGTTTCTAATCACCCCATTCTGATTTATATTTACTGGTAAAATTTCAAATTAAAGTATAAAGGTTAATAAAAGAAATACTGCTAACCTTTATCTTTTAATCAGTTCTCTATCAATGTTTCTTGTGAAATACGAAATTCACAGGCTGAAATAATTACTATAAAAACACTCGGAATTCACTAAGTTTTGCAGACCAAAATCGCTTCGATGTAACCGTTTTGACAATAAACTTCGAATTTGGCAATTCTGTGTTGCTTACAGTAGTTTCGGGTTGCAGAATATAAGAATATAGTTTTACAAATTATAAAAAATTTAAAGAAAATATTATTAGCGATTTAAAATAAACTGGAAGCATGTAAAGTTTTGTCTTTAATTTGTTTCTATTCACCACTTAGTGTCTAATCACCTTTTTTTTTTACCGGTATTAATCCTTTGTGAAATCTTTAAATTATTTTCCAATTTACAAAAATGTAAACACTTTAACTTAAAACCTTTTAACAATCCACTTAAATTGTATGACTAGCCAGAATTTTACGAAATAGAAACTGCTTATTAAAATGGAAATGTAGCCTTTATTTTAGTCATAAATTATTATCACTTATAATAAAAGTTAGTATCGAAATTCCAACAAATTTTAGGTAACCTTACATATTATGAAGAAACTCCAAAAATACAGGAATTTTTATAATGGCCCATTCGTTTCATGGTTTAAAATAATACACTCTTTTTATATAGGTATATGTACACCGTTTCCCACGATGAGACCGCGAAACTCCAGAGGGTGATTATTCATGATATTCTGAGAAAAAAAATCTTAATAAAGTTTCAAAAAACTCAATTCTAATTTCTTAAAAAAATGATTAAAATATGAATAAAAATTCACGCGTGTAATACCGTCCATTTTTGAACTGGCTAACACCACGTGACCTGCACCAATTTCAGATATGAAATTCGAATTTTGAATGTCCGCACAAGGCAAGGCGTTCGGTGACTAGAGCGGACCCCACTCCTCCCCGCCCACCGCCACCCCGCCGCCGCTAGCATTTCAAACAGAAGCCAGTATTACATAGTCGCTTTTTATTAATACTTTTTTTTAATTAATTATTAAAAATGCCCGGATCAAAAAACTTTTTCTCAGAATACCATGAACAATCACCCTCCGGAGTTTCGCGGTCTCATCGTGGGACACGGTGTATATATTTTTTGTATTAACGTATACTATGTACCTATTTTAATATTATCTGATTTCCATACAAATAAACTTTGAAGGGTTACTTACATGAGAAATACATATAATATGTAGCAACAATTGGGTTCTTTCCGTTTTTTTATTTTTTATTTTAAAAAAATTATTGAAAAATTACAATATCAAGGGAGTTTTTAATTTTTTTTTACGATGTCATATTAATTTTTTAGCGCGGTTTGAAATAGCGCTTTTTCAAATCGCTCGCCAAATCCTCCATTTAGCGCGCATGCGGTGTGACGTCACAGCAATATAGGCGCTCTCTACGGAATGAATTTCACGCCTTCCACGGTAGACGGGTATGACATCATTAGCCAATAACGGGCGTTAAAAGTCATTCGGAATTTCGTGTTTTTTAAAACATAAATTTATAATGAAAACAAAATTTTTGATCATTGTCGATTTTTATATCGTTGGAATTGTAAAAATATACTTTAAATATTTATAGCGTTTTCAAGGATATTCATGTTATCTGGAAGAACCCTATTAGTCTCTGTTTCCCAATAATTAATATTGTAAAAATTGGAAAAAAATACTTTATTTATTTATTTAACCACCTTAATAGGCCCAATAACAGGGGAACAACGTCACAAACCCCCAGGATTGAGAAAAATCACTTTATGTTTTGTGTTCTCAGCGGGAATCGAACCCGGAACCTCCGTATCGTAAGTCCAGCGTCTTAGCCATTACGCTACGGAGGCAGTCAAATTAAATAAAAACCTTTAATTTCTTTGATACAATGTGAATTTTTGACCGAAACCTACTAAGTATGCCTAGATATATAAGTATCAAGTAGCATATTTTCCTAGGAAAACTGTATCTAGGAATCTACATAATTATGCATGAGTATCATTTGCCTACTTGATAATTGATATTATCAAATTGTGTAAGCAGTTTTAAAGGATTTAGAGCATATATTGAAAACGACTAATGAAAATCAAGGAAATCTAATACTGCCTTTAAAAGGTTTCCGGATTATCATGCCAGGCTAGAATCCTTAACAATTATTTTAGATACCTACTACTAGTACGAATATAGTTAGATACATCTGATACCCGATACATTACAGCATTTTAAATGTGTCCAAATATTTTTTGTAGACAAACACTATGTATCACCAATAACGGGCTTAAATAAATAACTTTTATTGATATCTTAACGTTTGCGTACTTATGTAGAAGTCGAGGAAGGCCAATAGACATGCCACAATATATTCAATTGTTATTACTTTGAATGTAGTTTCCGCACAGAATTGTGTATAAATCATAATTATTGTTTTTGAAATAATTAGAACTGAACAATTAGCAGTGTTACGTAATTGAACATTGAACAATCTAGCAATACATAGAGGGACAAAACTCGTAGTACAACCCGAAAACTAGTGAATCTACATCGTATTTGGAGTCGAGCGTGTAATATGACTTTTTAATCTGAGCTTGAAATTTTTTTTCTTATCATTAAAGCTTTTAACAGTATCTACCTCAAATTAAGTAAAATTGCAAAAGTTCTTATTAAAATGCGGTTTTTTATTTAGTTTTATCTATAGCTACTATTAACTTGACAAAATAAATTATATTTAATAACAATTTGAAAAAAAATTATCCAAAAAATCGCACCTACTCAATTTTTTCGAAAACTATGGGTCAAATAAAAATTTAAAATTCTACAAAATCGACTTCAAATATGACGTAGACACCTCAGACACGGTAGTATTTTTAAAGTATGGAATGTCACTTCTCTGAAATTCTTGTTCGAAGCCATCGGCATCGGTTTATAGATGATGTGACTCTTAGGTTAATAATAACTAAGCCGTATCCACAAGATAAAGGTAAATTAATATTGTTCAAATCTTTTATATTTAGTTGATAAAAAAAGTACCCAATTAATTTATACTACAGAATTGTCTCCTCATTGAGAGTTTGATTAAAAGTCCTCTATTTTCCGGATTTGTCTGCAAATCGAGATACATAAGCCTTCTCAAATAGAAGATTAGTATGTAATGGATAAGTAATGAAGTGGCTACTAGACGGTACAACTGCACCTCACTAAATAGTTAAGCTAAAAGCTTGCATTAACTCCGACAGTCGAGCTTTTGCACATAAATGCTTCAAGAGACAGAAACGAAATAAAAGCTCGGTAAACACGTTTTAACGCTTTGCTCTGATGGGGATTTTAGTTTATTGGTTTATTTAAGCGAAAAATAGCAAAGTAAGTTGTACTAAGCGCGGATTTTAGATACGTTATATTTTGTTTATTTATTCAATCTATCTTGTGGTGATGCAGCCCGGGTTGCAAAATTTCACTAAGTAATTAATATCTCGGTAAATTATCAAAATACAACAGTGGCATTTTTATTAATCTTCAATTAAACCTTTGCACATCGGAAAAAAATAAATTGGTACATAATACGATTGTAGGTTATTACTTTAAAAATATTTTTACCTGAATATTTAAGACATTTCATACGAACGTCATGTATTTTTGAAGTAAACGGAGGACTTTATGCGTTTTTCAGCTTTAAAAAAATTAAAATGAGGCAAAGATACTAACTACACACTGATATGATAATAAAATCATTTTTATGAAAAATACAATTTTGATGAATGAATCAACATTTTGTATAGGTAACCCGAAGTTACATCACCGGATGCCGTGGATCGTCTCAAACACAGTACTTTAAGGGTGAATATAAATACATGAATTGAAATACATTTTTTTTCAAACATAAAATTACATTAAACATAAAATACAAAATGAAATAAAAATAATAATAATTTGCCTAAATATAAATCCAATTTCAATATCGCATTTTACGTTTTTTAAATATTTATGCTTGTAAAAATTGAAATAATGGATGCAGAATTTAAATATTATAAAGCAATTAATAAATATTTTGAAAGCAAGGCACCCTTGTACTAATAATTACTTCTCTACCATTAGCAAGCCGCAGGTGTAACAATTGAATACTTTATTCTGATTTATTGGACCAAAAGTGTCATTCGTTAAACAAGGGAGTGTTATATTATTAATTCAACGCGCTTTCTCGGAAATATAAATTCACGTAATGGGGTTGTTGTGAAACTTTCTTTTAATTCTATGCACAGTACCTTATCAGGACCATTTTAATATATAAGGGACCTAATCATGGCCGTTTTTTGTCACATTTACTAGTTATGGACCAGCAAAAAGTCGGTTCAGCAAATTCTAGGAAATTAAGAATTTATTCATATTAAATAACGTTTTAATAACTGATATCTCAACCTATTCAACGAAGACATGTATATATTATACGTATCGAGTTTTTCAGGAATTTACAGGGCTCGAGACCTATCATTGGTTGGGTTAAGCAATGTTTGATACACTATTTAAGATTTTTCAAAATGCTTATATTTTAACATTCACATCATCTCAAATATTAGACTGTCATGGGAATTTCATAATCTCTATGATAATGTCCATTCTTAAAATTTACATTTCAAGTTTTACAACCGAGCAATTATTTGCTGATTCTAAGGTACTTACAGTTCGGTCATGCTTAGTGAAATTTTGGAGTATTGACAAGTGCAGAACGCAACAAAACATGAACACTGAACACTCGCTTTGCCTCAAATATAAATTATTTACTTCCCAAAAGAAAAACAACGATAGCGCAGCGCCACTTCACATATATTGGACCTAAGATATATAACCAAATGGACACACAACCGAAATTATTAAACCGACTTCTCCAAATACAGGGTCGGTGTCGTTAGTTAGATAAGTGTAATGAGTCATGTGTATTTTGAAAATGCCTGCAAAAATATAGCTATGTAATTATTAAAATTTGGTATGCAAAAATTTTGTTTTGTAAAATTCTAAATCTGTGAAATCTAAACTTGGTTCTATTATACTAATTATGTAAATATTCATAAACAACATTTTGAGTGTGTCCAAACACACTCAAAATGTTGTTTATTAAAAAATAAGCTGGTAAAAGTTATAAGCATAACGAATTGATCCAAGTAGGTGATTTAATTCGGTAAGAGTCTCACTTGCAATCATAAAGGTTTCTGCTAAAATGCTTAGCAATTTTCTCAATGGATGACAGAGAGTGTTCACTTGTGAAGCGTCGCGCCTGGATCCGCCACAATGAGACTCTCTGGTAACTTCGTCCGAACGAGGATCGGAAAATGGAAGAGGACTTACCAGAGCTGGACTCAAGGGCGGGATATGAAGCTGAAGGACCACCAGGAAGGGCGAAGTATCCTGGAATACCCTGGAACACCACGTCGAACTGGCGCGGCGGGACACAAACGAGGGGGCACAGCACACTTTACTCACTTTTGGTCGAGGGGTTTCGGGAACTGGAATCTGGGAAGCTTGGAGATGGATGACGAGTATCACGAGGGTATAATGAGGGTGGATAGAATGAAGAAAGATCAGGATCACGAGAAGGACGGATGTTGCGAGGTAGAGTAACGTTGCTGCGCTGAGCGAATATTCGAGACTGAATTTTAGTTGGAAAACAGGTGACAAAAACGGAATGGAATGGGTGAAGGTAGGCGATACATTTTGGGAGGAATTCGAACTACCTATACCAGAGAGTATCAATGATGGCCAAACCAGCGCCATTTTACTGTATATTGGCAGATATGGATATCAAATACTAGGTGAAATGGGGAATGTTGTAATACATTAAGTGGCCACTTAACCCAGCCAATGACAGGTCATAAGCCCTGTAAACGCCTAATTTTTCATAATCCCTGTAAACGCCTAATTATCTTTAATCCCTTCCAAACTTCTCGTCTCTGTTGAGATGTCAACATGTAAATATTCAATTATGTTTAGTACTACAATGTGTTATGTATAATACTTCAATGCCCTGACTCGACACGGACTATCTAGTGAGTCGGGGCCAGATCATTGGCATGGGCCTCTACTGATTGAGTCGCCATCCCATTATTGTGATTGTATTAAATGTGAAATGTAATAAATAAATAAAAAAAAAAAAAATAAACAAAGTATTCTTGAACCTGGGTGGGGTGCCGGTCGAGTGCTCTCCACTAAGCTAAATATTCCCTTACCTGTAAGTCTAGTTGTGTCTCGCAATAGTCCCCCGCATACCCTAGAGGACACAGACAGTGCCTCATACATTTTCCTCCGTGAAGACAGCTTTTAGAGCAGCCCAAAGTTCCGCATTCACCTGAAACAAGAAAAAATATGTATTATTATTAAGCCAGAACTACGCACCCAGGATTCAAAAGGCGCAAAAGAAAAAGAAATATTTTTATATATTTTTTTTAAATTGTTTTTACGCCCATAGGGCTTTTACATGGACATTTTTAAAGTACTATTCCGGTAGCTATTCATTACCGTCAGAGATGGCATCCAGACACTGTTCCCAAAAATGTACTGGATTTGTGTTGAATACATCAATATTGTTAGCAAACTTGTTAGCCGGTGGGTGCATTCGTCGTTTAGGTGAGTTTGCACTGTAATTGGTCAATGATTGGCTACAGTAAAATAGTGCATTACTGCGGGTAACTCGACCAGGCACTCGGATACTAATTAAATTTGCAAAATAAAAACCTCGTCTCCTAGAACTTCATGTGTTTTTATTTACTAATTGTTTTTATTTCGCTACAACCTTTAGTTTTCCTTCCAAATGAAAAAGTACCAAAAATGAGGGCTTCTCATTATTATTTTTCTTGGGAAACCATATATTTAAAAAAAAAAATCGATTTCGGTTTTTTCATAGAAAGGTTATGTGATTATTTTGTCAATGCCTAGTGGCCGTCGATAAATCCGGAATATCATTTTTAAATTTCTATCGCTGGCCTCAGGTGAAGTCTTAATACTAGGTGGTATCCTATGTTATGAACATCTGCTCTGTATGTGTGTATATTGCACTGTACTACCTCTGATAACTTTTTGAATCGTAATTAATCAACTCGAGACTAAGAAAATACAAATAAAAAAACATTTTAAGCCACACACGCTCGTTAGACAACCTGTGTAACAGTGTATTTTACAATTAGTTTTTTAATTGCTTTGAAGATTACAACAACCAATAGTTCACTTTAAAATTATTAAATTCAAAAAAATCGTTTTTAATTTGAATTCTCATAAGAAATAACTAAAACTCCGATTCTCAATTCCGATTGCCTTACATTTTTCCCAGTTCAAATGTATAAAATACTAAAGTTGTTACAAGAAATTGAACGCGGAAGATACAATACAATAATTTTATATCCAGAAATCCTCGAGGCATGAAAATCTCATCAACACTTGTTTCAAGTAACCCCATTTCACGGTTTATGATCACAAAAAACAATATCCAAAACACCCCGACTTTGAAAGGGGAGAACCCTTAATATTAGCCGCTATCTCTAACGAAGTTATCGGAGAACTTGAGGGGGATGAAAATTCTCAATTGAAAATTTTGCTGTGGTTAAACGGATACAAAAAAAACAGTAATTTTATGCAAGAAAAATTAGTTGGTAATTATGGCTTGTCCGGCTCGTGGTTAAGCGCGTTAGGCTACCACGCATGAGATCGTGGGTTCGACTCTCGACGGGATCAACATGAAATATTTATTAACTAACTATCCGTAGGGGTAGGCAGAGAGGATAGAACGTCATACCACTCTGTCCTGACAGACTTCTTTTGCTTCCTCTACATTAATACATCTTCTCATGCACATATGCTGATTATTCCGACTTTTCACATGTCCACTTTCAAGTACTTGTCGTACTTGATCATGCCATGTCTTTCTCGGCCTTCCGCGGCTTCTACATCCAGGCACACTTGCATTTAAACTTCTTTTAGCTGTTCTTTCATCACTCATTCGCTCCACATGACCAAACCATCGTAAAATCCTTTCTTAATTGTGTCGATAATGCTTATCTCAGCCTTGCACTCTGCTATAATTTCGACATTTGTACACCTATCATACATAGTCTTACCACACATAGATCGCATTTCAACAGCATTCACTCTACTTTCATCCTTCTTTTTCCAACATCACGCTTCACTACCATACATAAGGGTTGGTACCAGAACTCCATTGTGTACTGCCAATTTTGCTTCTTTCAATATTTATTATCTAGCTCTAAAGCGTATACTTTACATTGCAAGTAAAAATGTTAACTCCTTGAATATTCTGTGGCTGTGTCCTTTAACCTAATTTTTATTTTATCTCTACCTTTACGTTATTTCATATTTACAAGATCTAGTTTGGAAAATACTACATTACGAAAGATCTGGGATCGATACAAGTCATTGAATTATGTATAAGTTTTCTGCCGCGTGTTTATTTTGCATTGTTCTTTTCTTAAATGCAATTCCACCAAGAAATGTCAGTAGAAAATCTCAATCCAGTAAAGTCTAAATAGATAATATGCAACTATTGATATTTTAAGAGCTTGAAATAAGTGCACCAAATCACAATCTAGGTGAACTAGAAGAAGCTATGTGACTCAACCAATGAAAGAGAGTTATTTTTAATGATAAAGCAAAATAATTATCTCTATTTGACAACATGGATTTTATTATTTAGACAATTACGCTTAGGCGTATTCATCGTTAGTTTTTTTTAATGTCTCTCGCGAGAATGTTTTAAGAATAAACCTTGCATGAATATTAGTTTATTTGTTTATTTTGGTCCCTAACATTACATATCTTATTCATTACAGATGGTGTGTGAAATTAATTTGTTATTGATATCTTCTCTACTAGGTGGCGTGTTCTCTACTAGGTACCTGTCTCAGAGAAGATATGTACAATATTATAATTATTGAAAAGATGTGTAATTATTGTATTTGCCTGAAAATAATTAAAATTTAAATTTATGATTTACAATTAGTGATTTGAATAAGTTTATGTTATTTTATATATACTATTACAATGGGTTATTAAAATATAATTTTACTGAATCAACTTAATTCTATCAAATAGTATATTAATTAGAAACTTACTAACAATACTACTAAAATGATTGGGTCATTAATTAGAAACACACTTAAACAAAATATTATCGGATATTACATACAACTTAGATTATCTCTGAACAATCAATAGTTGTTCAGAATTTACAATATCTAAATCGACGAGCCACATGTTTAATCCTAATTTAGTCTTTTTAGTATTTTTTTCCAACTTATTGTACAGGTAAGGAGATAAAAATATTGAGTGCCGTTGTTGTGCAAATTTTGTACTCATTTTAGGTCTTATCAATTTATTATTGCCTGCAAATCTAGTGTAATGATTATGATTTGTAGGTTAGTAGAGTCTGTTTTTAATGCGGCTCGAACGAATTGCCTAATTGCTAATTGCCTAACATCCATTTGACATATTATTCTATTGTTTTCCTTATTTCCATTTGATAACCACAATCATACAAATCTACCGTTGCAAGTAAAGGTTATTGAAAGTTTGTTAAATTAATATTGAATTGCGGTTTGTATGCGCCCTAAGCAGAATTTTGAAATGAATTTTTCCACCTTCCATTAACACTCCCCCACTAAAGTCGGCCATTGTGTAAAACTAGTAGCGTGTAGCCATTCCAGATTATCGATCCCCTGATTGCCTCCAGCAACTCAGCGAACGGGAAACATCATTTTATTACGCTCCTTCGTTCGTATTCCTTTAAAATAAAATTCTGACCAATTTTGGTATAGGTTATTTAGGAGTACCAAAAGGGTATATACTAGAACTCGTCTTGTTTGTTTGTGGTGTAATCATAATTCGTAAGTTAGTGCATTGAGCTATGATGCATAAGGTCTCGGGTTCGATTCCAATGAGGTCGAGATGAAATATTTATTTCAATTTGATACACATAAAAATATGTCATAAGTTATACCTTGGACTGATGCTGAAGAGTAACGTTCTATCCTCTTTGCCTAAATGGCGTAATGGTTAGTCGGCTGATGCCCGGTCTAATCATGTCAAATATTGTTTTTTTTTTTTTCCTCTTCATATTTCTTTATCAGAAAAAAAACTATTTCGTTCTTAATTTCAATAAAATAATCTCATTTTCCTTTTTGAATTGAGTTAATTTTCTCGCAGGCGTTTGCGGCCGAATGATTTGTGATTATTATCTAGCTACTAGTCCCGGTATCTGTAATAATACAGCCCTAACCGAATTACGCCAGATTTCAGATTTATCTCCACTAATGGGCGAAACAGACCACGAAATTATATTTATTGTACACGACTAGATAATGCTTTAATACATCCGTATTTTACCACAATGTGTTACATTTTGTAACCCTGGGGCCCTATGCTAGACTGAAGGTCGTATACGACACTTCGGAATAGCGATAGATTTTGTACCGTAAATCACTCGCCATTCCAAAGTGTCGCATGCGACTTTCAGTCCGACACAGGGCCCCTGGTTTGTGATGAAACAAAAAGTTTTATTCATCATCATCATACCATATCTGCTCCCTTTGTGGAGCATATGGATTCCACATACTGTTTTTGTAAAAGCTGTTACTATGTCAATTACTATCTTTTATCCACTCCCAATGGTGAATACTGCATTGGTACACCAAGTGCAGTGAAACTTGACCATTTGTGACATGGAAGTAAGTTGATCAGTCTTACGTTTCAGCGCCAATCCTAGGTATCACATAATATGAAATATTTTAACACATAAACCCCGACTCTGTCGGGTATCGAACCCGTGGTTCTATGTGTTCTACTGCACCACAAGGCGGACACGTGGCACTATATGTTTTTAACTGTTTGGCAAAACATCCTTAGAATAATGATATAAGCCGTTTCATTTAAAAATATAAAAACGATAAAAAATCTACAATGATAAGAAAAATTATTATACACATATTAAGAAATAAGAGTGAGATTAAATATTATTTTCACCATTCTCAAAAGGAACTTTCCTATATAGTGGATGAAGTATACAATAGTTTTTTTTTACTGTTTTTACTTGTTCCAGTAATAAAAACACTCATTTTTTTTCAATTTAAAAAAAATTACGTAAACATGTACATCAGGTCATAAAAAAGATGGAAGACATCCTAAAATAGCACAAGAACGAGAGAAGAAGTTTAGTATAGAAGAGTATAAGTTTAAATGAGTGTAATTTGTACGTAGAAAGTGCCATTTTTCAGGCGTTTTAAGGGACGCTCTGCCTTTAATGGTCGTTTTTAGGGATTTTCATATGATGTTCGAGGCATTATACCGACTTACATCAGTACTTGAGTTTCCTAAGTCGTCGGTTTGTCCCACTTATTTTATCTTGTGACCTTAATTGTTTCACGAAAGGAAAAATAAGTTATTTTGTTGATTTCTCAAAAGACAGAGAAGTTCTAGGAACGAATATGGATAGTGTAGGCGTTTATAGACCTGTCATCATTTGTGTTAAGTGGCCACTCGACGTATTCCCAACATTCCCAATTCCGCTTGTCATTTGATACCCACGTCGAATTTTTAGAAGGATTTCATAATTTTGAATTTTAATTCATTCAACTTTTTCTAGTACAATTTTCCCTTATTTACACCTAAAGATGGATAGGGTAGGTACTGCATTGGCACACCAAGTGCATTTAATCTTTTAAACGATTAGTCTTACGCTTCAGTGCCAGTCAAAGGTTTCACGTTATATTGTTATTGTTGAATATATACATATATGTACATAATAAAATCCTGAAAATAAACTTAATTGGATTTTAATGTAACCGAATGATTGATGAAATATGGAATATCAATATTTCACTCTCCATATATTAAATAAAACTATTTTTATACTCGTACACGGAGTAACAAAACTCGTAGTACAACCCGTAAACTGGTGAATCCACATCATATTTGGAGTTGATTGTGTAATACGACTTTTGAATCTGAGCTTATAAAAAAAGCTTTTTTTCTTCTCGTAAAAGCTTTCACATGTACTGTAAATTGAGTAAGATTGCACAAATTCTTGTTTAAATTCAGTTTTAATTTTAGTTTTCTTTAGAAAAGTATAAATTATACTAAACAAATTGCTTGATAACAATTTGTGAAAAAAAATCGAAAAAAAACTAACTAACTAACTAACCATCACGCCATTTCCCCGAAGGGGTAGGCAGAGAGGATAAAACGCCACACCACTCTGTCCTGGCACACTTCTCTTGCTTCCTCCACATGCATACATCTTTTTAATCACTTGTTTTTTTACTTGATCATGCCATGTCTTTCTCGGCCTTCCTCGATTTCTACATCCAGGTACAGTCGCATCATATATATTTTTTTAGCCGTTCTTTCATCATCCATTCGCTCTACATGACCGAACCATCGTAGAAGACCTTTCTTAATTTTGTCGATAATGCTTATCTCAGCCTTGCATTCTGCTCTAATTTCAACATTAGTGCACCTATCATACATAGTCTTACCACACATTCGCCAAAAAACTATGGGTCAAGTAAAAAAAAAATCTACAAAATTGACTCCAAATATGACGTAGATTCATGAGTTTCCCTTGCACTTGTATATCGAGTTTTGTTCCACGGTTTATTTCATTATTGAAAGTAATGAAGATATCAATGGGGAACAATCGTAACCCTACTGTGACCACATAAAGTGGAAGATTGGATCATTATTTCTGGGCAACCGGCGTGAAAGTGTGAACCGGAAAAGGTAAGGATAGAATAGGGTTGCCCACAGTCCATGAATATTTCTGGGCAACCGAGTGAAAGTGTAAATCAGAATTGCCCAGAGTCTGTGAATATCTCCGAACAAGAATTTCAGAAAAGTGACATTCCATACTTGAAAAATACTCCCGTGTCTAGGTGTCTACCCACTACGTCACTCCCTACGTCATCAATAGGCATCTACGTCATCACTAGACATTTACGTCACACGTTTCGTATATTGGCCTAAGTGCTGGCGTGTTTAGACGGTGGAATCCGATAGTAAGCATATTTAAAAAAAAAAATGTATGAAAATTCTTATTCGAGTGTGAAAATACCTGCTTTTTTTACTACAAATGAAGTAAAATTCAAACAAAATTACAAACTACTACTACTTCTATTTTCCATAATCCGCACCCAATGGTGCATAGGACACTGCATTGGTACACCAAGTGCAGTTTTTTTTAAAATTATTTTACTGCACGAAGGTAAGATGATCAGTCTCACGCCTTAATACCAGTCTTAAACTACAAAACCAGTGGTTTATGAGATAAAAGTGTGATCAATCGTTCAAATGTTGTTATTATTAAGAAAATTTTAAACGATAACAAACAATTTGACGGATACTTCAAGTTGACGTGACCTGAAGTTACCGGCCCTTAATGTACACTATTATAAAAAAAGTGCAATCGTTTTATAATCATATAATATAATGATGGTTGGTAATCACTGTAACAGTGGCTTTGATTTTTTCTTGTTTACTGCTGTAACACATTAAAAACATTAAAAACTTCTCGTCTCTGTTGAGATGTCAAATTGTAATTATTAGCCCGTAATGGGTGAAATACAGTTTTTGTCTACAAGTATTTGGACACACTCAAAATGTTGTTTATAAAAATTAGCTGGTAAAAGTTATAAGCATAACAAATTGAAGAGTCATCTTCAGGCGTTTCCTAGTAGGTGATACAATAGGGTTCTTCCCGATAACACGAATATTCTTAAAAACGTTATAAATATTTAAAGTATATTTTTACAATTCCAACGATATAAAACACAATGATCAAAAATGTTGTTTTCATTTATAAATTTATGTTTTAAAAACACGAAAATACGAATGACTTTTAACGCCCGTTATTGGTTAATGACGTCATACCCGTCCACCATGAAAGGCGTGAAATTCATTACGAAGTGACCGCCTATATTGCTGTGACGTCACACCGCATGCGCGCCAAATGAAGGATTTTGCGAGCGATTTTGAAAAAGCGCTATTTCAAACCGTGCTAAAAAATTCATATGACATCGTAAAAAAAAATTTAAAAATTCCCTTGATATTGTAATTTTTCAATCAATTTTTTTAAATAAAAAATAAAAAATCGGGAAGAACCCAATTCGGTAAGAATCTCACTTGCAATCTTAAAGGTTTCTGCTAAAATGCTTAGCAATTTTCTCAATGGATGACAGAGAGTGTTCACATGTGAAGCGTCGCGCCATTTCACTGTACACACCGTGTCCCACGATGAGACCGCGAAACTCCGGGGGTGATTGTTCATGGTATTCTGAGAAAAAATTTTTTGATCCGGGCATTTCCAATAATTAATTTTAAAAAAGTATTCATAAAAAGCGACGAGTGTAATACTGGCTTCTGTTTAAAGTGCTAGCGGCGGCGGGGAGGAGTGGGGGTCCGCTCTGGTACGCCTTGAACGGACATTCAAAATTAGAATTTCATATCTGAATCTTTAGTTTAAGTTTCAAAAATATGTGATTTCTTCGCGCTTATTGGTGCAGGTCACGTGGTGTGAGCCAGTTCAAAAATTGACGGTATTACACGCGTGAATTTTTTTCATATTTTAATAATTTTTTTAAGAAATTAGAATTGAGTTTTTTGAAAAACTTTATTAAGATTTTTTTCTCAGAATATCATGAATAATCACCCTCTGGAGTTTCGCGGTCTCATCGTGGGACACGGTGTATATACAAGTTCTGATAATTGGCAGATATGGATAAAAAATACTAGGTGAAATGGGGAATGTTTTGTAATACATCAAGTGGCCACTTAACCCAGCCGACAGGTCATAGCCCTGTAAACGCCTAGACATTCCATATTTCCTTCCAAACTTCTCGTCTCTGTTGAGATGTCAAATTGTAATTAAAAAAACTATTTAAAAATAAACACAATTTTTTTTTAGAATTTATTAGTTTTTTAGCAGTTTAGAAAATACAAAATTAACACGTTTAAAGAAAGTAAAACGTAGGTAATACATAAAGTTTTATGCCTGAGAATAACGTAACCCGAGAAAAACTTGGCAGCCAAAGAAGACGATTTTCAGCATCTTTGGATCCTCTCCTTTTTCTAATTTTGTCTGCAGGTAGAACGATTCATTAAACATATTTATGTAAAATAGTAATCACAAAATTGTTCCTCAAATAGAAGGCAATCCTGTTTGAAGAGAACTGAGAATAACGTATAGCAGAAGCAATAAACGATCGCAGGATTGGGGTACGAAACACCCCCGGTCCGGGACACCGAATAAATTATTAACCATCCCCTTGAGGGTTGATTCCGAACTAACAGGGTTGCCAAATTGACAGTGTATATTCGAAATCTATTTAAATAATAAAATAGATGGTGTAACGAGATTTTATATAAACGCTTTATTTTGAGATCTACGATTTTTTAAGGTACCTGTTTATGTAAATATTTTTACTACAGATTTTAGGAAAAATAAAATACGTATTTTAATGTACGTAATACCAATCCGCCTCGTAGTGTAGAGGTGAGCGCGTTGGGCTACCATGCATGAGGTCGCGGGTTTGATTCCCGACAGGTTTGTTTTGTTTAGTTTCAATGAGATTTTTACATACAAGGCCATTAAATGATGCAAGCACGCATCTGATTAGTATCTAAAAGACGTGACAAAATCATTGCTCTAATGGTAAATCCCAGGGAGAAAATCGAGGAAAACGTTTGTATGGGAAGCGGCCGCGAGTGACGTGGTGGATAAATTCTCTTAAATAATCAAAACTTATCAATTTCAACTGAAGTAACTTAATATACAATTAAGTATTAAAAAACTAGTTGTACACCGGTTCTACAAATTTGGTTTAATTAAATTCATAAGTTTATTCAACGAAAACCAAAATAATTTTGTGCTTCAATGTTTAATTGGTTCTAATTTTATTTCCTAGTAAAACTTCGTGTAATATAAATACACTAATAAATCAAACGGAAGCCTTCAACTCCCCTGTAAATTTCAAATAAAGGGTGGCTTAAACGAATCAAATTTCTTTATCAGAAATTATGCGATAGAAGGCGAAAAGCTTTGGAAAAAGCTCTCCTTGGCACGGAAAAAACACCCCTTAAGGCTTAACCGAATTTTTGCTATTTGTTGAGGAAATACTTAGGAAAGAAATTAAATTCCTATGCGAATTTTGAAAAGATAATGATAATTTAATATAGGCTGTAGAAATTTTCAGCTAGCGTTTAATGCTGTTAGCTTTCCGTGTATTTATTATATACATATATCATGAAATATAAAAAAAGGATTTTTGTAGTTTTACATTCGTAATATTTTTATATAATGTTAATGTACCCTTACTGGGATATTTCATGTCATATATAAATATATCTACATACATTGACATAAATTAATTTATTGTGTCCACCTTCCGCAATTTTTGACGTATAATTATTATAGACAAAGTCAGAAGGGTTGATAGGAGGATATTGCTTCATTTATACGCCCTTCATTGTACGTCGATTTATTGACATAAATGTAATATAAAAGCGCCACCTATTTTTATGGTCCAAAACTGCAAATCAAGTTAAGAGCTAGTTTTACGTTAGAATTATTTACAAGGAATTCATTTTATACAATATACAATGTATATATATATGTATATACATTGTATATTATACATATATGTATATACATTGTATATTATACATATATGTACATTGTATATTATACATATAATATGAAAATAGAGAATAGTTTTGAAAGTACCAGTCCCAGGGATATTAATATGAAAATCAAATGTAAATAAATATTTCATATTGACGAGAATCAAACCCGTAAGATTGATCACTGATCATATTACCTTCATGTAATAAAATGATCAAGATGCACTGCACTTAAGTATCAATGTAGTGCCCTTTGCACAATTTGCCTAGGTGCGCATAAGGAAAAATAATCGTAGAAGTCTTGAAAGTTGAAATATTTCACGGAAGTGAAACTTTTTGAGAAAGCTATCTACGTTGTAATTTTATAAAAATTGAGAAAAAAAGGAGCATTTGAGCTTTTATGATATACCTATATATTTCAATTTTGGTTCTGCTTTCACATAAGCCGGAAATAACTGTTCCAGTAAGTAGGAAACAAGTTGTGGTGGAGCTGGATTCGAACCTAGAGATTCCTATCCGGAATCCACGAATCTACCTATCATTTGATAACCATACATGACAAATCTCGAAACATCTATTAGTATGAATGATCACACGTCATTTCACTTGAATGAGAATTTTCTCACTGGCGACATCTGTTGAGAAAATTGCTAAGCATTTGGCAATCAACTTTTTTTTTTGGTGTACGTAAGATTCATCCGTATTAAATTACTTACTCGAAGACGCCTGAAGATACCTCTTCAGTTTATTTGCCAATAGGAATATTTAATCAATATTTTTTTAACGGACGGACGGCAACCTTCAATAACTGGAGTCGTGAAGATGCGGCGTTAGACCTGGCTTGGGCATGTACTCCGGATGCCTCGGGAGAGCCTGAACCGGAGCTGCCTTTATTTTACGCCTGCAGAATCCCGCCGTCCTGGCAGACCATCGGTGACCATCCTTCGGATGTATTCGGCGGAGCTGACGGATGCGGGCCTGACGTGGGAGGAGGCGAGAGAGCTGGCTGATGACAGGGTCTAGTGATGTCCACATGCTCCACATAGGAGCGAACGTGGCAAAAGAAGAAGAAGAAGAAGCATTTTTTAACAATGCTTTGAATGCGTACAAATACTTGTAGGCAAATTACTGGATTATACCCATGCTAGGCTAATATCAAATATCATTAACCTTATGGCATGAAGTTGATAACCAAATGCTTAGGAATTTTCTCAAGTTCTGGTATTTCAATATTGTACAATATCGATTTCTGGGATATCAATTTTTAATACAATACGTTATGTTTTTATTGAAAAAACTTGAATCGTCTGTAATATTGTTGATTAGTGTAAAATGAAATAAATTTGCAGTGTTTTCTTTTGAATATCTGTCGTAGTAATTTCAATCGTACCATTTCAAAAGCTTTGAGGATCTTCTTTCAATGGATGCACCATCATTAAAGGACAATGAAAATTCAATTTGTTCATTGAAGAACTTCTCCATTGTACTCCTCAAATGTACTAGTAAGGCTTTATATTATTACGATTAATTATATCAACGTATTTTCAATTGAAATGAGTTACGATATAACTTGAATTATTTGAATACAAGTACCAACTTACAAGTACATAATTTGTACGTTTTACGTATTAAAGTATTAATTTTAAATGTAAGTACGGTACAATGTAATAGAATTCATACGAATTAAATGTATCACATCTTTATTAAATTATATAAATAATTTTATGGTACTATTTATCTTGATCGCCTCGTAGTTAAGTGGACAACGTATTTGTCTACCATGCATGAAGTCGCGGGTTCGATTCCCGACAGGATCAATAGAAATATTTATTTGAATGAGTTGTTCAAATAATGTTTACTATTTACTTGGTTAAAGCAAAATGCCGCCTTTATAACTCCTGCATCACACCTGCTCTCCTCTACGACTCTACAACCAGGCACACTTGCATCGTAAATCCTTTTAGCCGTTCTTTCATCATTCATTCGCTCCACATGACCGAACCATAGTAAAAGACCTTTCTTAATTATGTCGATAATGCTTATCTCAGCCTTGCATTCTGCTCTTATTTCGGCATTAGGGAATCTATCACAAATGGTTTTTTCCACACATTTGCCTGAGTGATCGCATTTTAACAGCATTCAATCTACTCTTATCCGTTTTTTTCCAACGCAACTCTATGCTTCGCTTCCTTACATTAGGGTTGATACCAGTACTCCATTATGAACTGTTAATTTAGCCTCTTGCGATATACACTTATTTGCTACGAAAGGCTTTAATATCTTATATCTTCTTTTTAAGGAACGGATAGTAAAATAATGGCTCAAATAATTAAAATAATGCATCTTAACCCTTAAAGTACTGTGTTTAAAAGGATCTACGGCATCCGGTGATGTAACCTTGGTTTAAATGTTGATTTATGACTTTTACAATTGTTTTTTTTTTTCAAATGTAGTTAGTATCTCTGTCTGTCATAATAACTAATTTTCATTTTTTTAAACCTGAAAAACGCATCAAAAAATCATCAAGTCCTCTGTTTACCGCAAAATACACGATATTCGTATGAAATTTCTGAAACATGCAGGTAAAAAATATTTTTTAAGTAATTACCTACAATTTATTTATGTATCAAATTTTTTTTACGGTGTAAAAAGGTCTGATTGAAGATCAGCAAAAATGCCAGTGTTATATTTTGAACATTTACGGATATATTAATTATTTAGTGAGATTTTGCAACGTGGGTTACATCACCGCAAGGCGAGGGTTAAACACAGAACATCCGGGTATGATATTTAAAACACCGGACTCACAAAACTAAAGCGAAACAATCGTTATCTTCGAATACGTAATAAAATGTGGTATGAACAGCTAATTGATCAATGTATAGGGGATGTTCACTTGATTAATTCTCTGAGTGATTACTTGTAGGTATATTCGTTTTAATTATCAAGAGGGTGGAAGTATTTCATTACATTATGTAACTGTAGATATTATATCGTATCCTGTTTTTGTGTACAAATGTCCAGAATGATGGAGCTAATACTCCAGTAATTAATATTGAATAATGGATATGAAAAGGCTTTTTTTTCTTTCCTTACTATATGAAATGGTGCACAGAGCAATGCGTACACAAAAAACAGTGTTATTCTATCATTTATTTTACTGTAAAATTAATTATTAATAATAACAGCACGTACAGCACAGAAAACGTACAGAAAAATTGCATCTAAGAGTGGTTCAGTAGGAAGTAATTTTATAAAAATATTTTCGTCACTTCAAACTAACTAACCATCACGCCATTTCCCCGTTGGGGGTAAGCAGAGAGGATAGAACGCCATACAACTCTGTCCTGACAGACTTCCTTTGCTTCCTCTACATTCATACATCTTCTCATGCACATACGCCGATTTTTTCTACTTTTCACACGTCCACTTTCAAGTACTTGTCGTACTTGGTCATGCCATGTCTTTCTCGCCCTTCCTCGGCTTCTACATCCTGGCACACTTACATTTAAACTTTTTTTTAGCCGTTCTTTCACCACTCATTTGCTCCACATGACCAAACCATCGTCAAAGCCCTTTCTTAATTTTGTCGATAATGCTTATCTCAGTCTTGCACACATGCTCTTTTGCACGTCACTTTAAAAGGTTTTTGAAATCTATATTTTCATTCATTTTCATTTTCATTTCATTTCATTTATTTAGTATCCATAATATTATTAACACACATTTAAAAAAAAAATTAAAGTTTCATTTCCATTTCATAATTTTTATTTTCAAATCTCGTTTATACGAAAACGCCAATCAATTACGCTGGTAGTAGTATGACGCGTTCGCGTATTTCCATTGAGGCAGAAGGAAAAAGACAGACAGACTCGAAGTAAAGCGCTATCTCTCTCTCTGCGTACGGTGTGACGTCTGACACGATCAGATGTTCGTTTTACCGTTTCAGGCGGAATTGAAAACATCGTCTTGGGAATTTTAATTTTAATTAATCAGCCAATAAAAAATCCTATAATCCGAAGCATATGTGGTGTTAAGTCTATTAAAACGTCCAGCCAATAAAAAGCGAGGATAATAATAAAAAATAAGTACATAACGATTACTAGACTTATAACTTATATTATATTTAAAAATATTATTGCTTTTAAATCCTAATTTTACCCTTTTCAGTATTTTATGAAATATCTTTATAACGCCTGTGTATATTGTTTTTTAATTAATTAATTAATTTATTATTGAATAATGTTGCAAAATATAATTTTGCATTTGGAACTTAAGCTTATTTATGTAAATACTGTTCACCAATAAGAGAATTGACAGTATTATATTTTTACAAGTTTAAAAAAACATGATGAGTTTACTATCTAACTAACTAACTAACCATCACGCCATTTCCCCGTAGGGGTAGGCAGAGAGGATAGGACGCCACACCACTCCTGACAGACTTCCTTTGCTTCTTCTACATTCATACATCTTCTCATGCACATACGCCGATTATTCCGGCTTTTAGTTTACTTTTGTAATGAATAAAAGATATTTCAAAAGTCCAACTATGGTTCTATTTCATTTTACAATTTTTCTAATAATGCGTAAATTTCCTGTTGAAAATCAACGTATTTTTAGTTTTCTTTGTACTTTAGAAAAGTTGTTAATAATCACGAATTCCTCTTGAGAAAATTCTGCTTTCTAAAACAAACATCTTTAAACATTTTTTTCAGATATCTTTCAGGAAGCTGAAAGCGTGAAAGGCCTTTACAACTAAATATAAGTGGAAGCTGTCATGTTCCAAGTAATGACTAACGTTTTTTCGATAGCAAAAATATAGGAAACATCCAATATTTCTTGAGAAAGATTTTGCTCAACTGTAACCCGACACAAAGAAAAGTTTGTCAACTTTTTTGAAGGGGAAAAATAATTTATCGGTGTTTCCAAGGCAAAAGAGGAATGTTCCAAATTATAATTATTCAGAGCATAAAAAATTACGAAAAAAAACCATAATCACTATGACACTTGAAAACAAAACTGGATTTCACCGAAGCATAATAATTCAACAGTCACCTTCAGACGTTTTCTTGTAGGTGAATTAATTCAATAATAGATGACAGAGAATTCGCATGTGAAGCGTCGCGCTATTTCGCTATGCATGTTCTGATAAATGGCAAATATAACAATAAAGACTATAACAATAACATAATCTACGTAACATAACAATAACATAATCTTTTTTATATATCACAATTATTTCCCTACTTCTTCTTCCGGTATAAAGATACCAATATCTTGTATTCTTTTTTAACTATCTTGTTTACATTATCTGTTATTTTTCTATTTTTACATGACTTTATTGTTCTCTTTTGCCACGTGCATAATGTTTGACTATCACAGTACACCCACAAACAGGCTATTGCCTTGGTGGATTTTTGTTTATTTTTTAAAATGTGTACGTGTTTTTATTGTATTTCTTTGTAAACAATTTTTTTTTATTTTTATATGTATATTTTTTTTTTTAAATACGAGGCATAATTGGGAATGATGTAATATATCAAGTGGCCGCATAACCAAGTCAATGACAGGTCATTGGCCCGGGAAACGTCTAGATATCCATTTTCCCTTCCAAATTTCTCTTCTGTATTAAGATATCAATCGTAAGTTTTTTCTAATCAAAAAGTGGATATGAAAAAATTGTAACATTCTTATTGTCTTCATAGCAAAAACCATACGTGACCCATGTATCGTATACTAGTCTAACTATCTACTATTATTGGCACCGTGTATTAAGTAAATTTATTGAGTTTCATCCATAGTGATTTGTTATATCCTAAAGGGCTTGATATGTTATTGGATAGGAGAGAGGATATTGGATATATCATTATAAGTTTTCCAACAAGCAGCGTTTCCAACAAATAATAACAGGTTTCTCCGTAGCCTACACCGCATAACAAAACTCAATAAACAAACGAGACGCCAGTGAATCAACGTAAAATTTTGGAGTAGAAAAAAAAATAAATATATTTTTTTTATTTATTTGATCCATAGTTTTCGAGAAAATTAAGTAAGAAATTAATTTTTTTTTTGAAAAATTTTCATAAATTGTTTTCTATTATAATTTTTTTAGTCCAATAAATACCATCTATTATGTTTTTTTTCTGGGTTATTATGCGCGCGTTTGTGGGTTTTGTGTTGCTGACACATTGTCGGGACACATTGCATTACATTGATTACAAAGCCCGAATGCGTTTTCGTAATTCTATCCGTGATATTTAAAAAAAAGTCACCAATAGAATTGCGAAAACAATGAAGAATATGGAAGTAAAAAATCATTATTACGATATACATTCATCAGATTGCTTCAAAAATTAATCGTTTACTCCAAAATTTGGACCTGGAATATATCATTATTATATATATTTTTTGATTTTTTTTTAAATTTTATTTATGGGAAAAACAACAGTTTCGATACATGACAACGTAGAATACAAAAAAAGCATGATTACCAATTATAGTTTTTCACATTTGCAAAGTAAGATGGAAAAGATAAATATAAAAAATAAAATATAAAACAAGAGATATGAGGGAAGGATAGGATGATAGGGATAGGTAAAAAGAAAAGGAGATGACTGGGAATAGAATAAGGATTACACTTTACAGTGTATTTTCACTTTATATTTTCAACCGAAGATTGTTCAATGCATCTTTGCTTAACTCATTTAAACAAGGCCTAAGGCTACATACAAATATTGTACCTAATGGCCACAACCGCAGAAATCGCATTGCCATGATTTTTTCAGTCCAATTTAAAATATCTAAAAATCAATAAAACTTTTTGTCTCATCTAACAACATGTTACCCTACAACATTCCTTCAACATTACGGCGAGTACCGTTAGCCGGGGTGAAATGAGACTACAGAGTGTATAGACCAGACGGAGTGTGAGCGGTAGGGGAACATAGGGTAACATTGCTCTCCCGTGATACAATGTGTCCCGAATGGCAATGTTTACAGCGCTCTTGTTCGCGTCTCAAGCTGGCCACCAATTCCCAAAGTTTGGATCTGACAATTATATCACAAAAATTGTTTGAAAATGAAGTTTTTATTATTTATTTATTTTAATCGCTTCAAAAGATAAATATTTAAAAAATCATCGCAAAACTTTGAATTTGCAAAGGTTTTAAATACAAATCAAGATAGGAAGGATTAATACGATGTAATTGGCTTTTTTATATATTTTATATATATATGTATATATATATATTTAAAATTTAATATAAAAAAATAAATCTATGTAATCTTATGATATTTGCATATATTTCAATTTGTAAATACTATTTTCAATAAAGCCTAAGCGACTTGTGCTTGAAAATAGGAATCAAGTCGTGTCGAAGTGGGGATTCGAACCGACGATCTCTGGACTCAGAGACCGCGACGCTACCACTGGGCCACCACCCGTTCAAATACTAATACTACTTTCTCTTATCCGCACCCAATGGTGCATAGGGCAATGCACTGGTACATGAAATGCTGTAATATTGATCATAATAATAATATATTTTAAAATTGATCTACAGATCTGAGTTAAATTTTTTCTGTTTGGTAAGAGACCGAGTGTTAATTTTTTTTTTATTTGTTTTTTTTTTCAATAATCTTAAAAGGTCGGGTGGCCCAAAAACCAAGGGGAACTACATCACCCAGCCTTAAAAATGTGTTGTTTATTTTTGTGACCTCGTCGGTAATAGATCCCGAAACCTCCGTAGTTAGTAGTTAGTCTAGTCACTTCACCACATTATTGGCAGAAATCAATAATTAATCATTTTATTTTTATAAAAACATTTTTTAGCACCAGAAGAACAAAAAATAAAAAAAAGAAATAAAAATAAACTAAGGCTACCATTTCAGAAAAAAGCTAAGTCGCAAAATTCCCTGATTCGCCGAGCAGTAAAAATGTATGAAGAGGTTCCGGAAGATATAAAAAATAAAAATAATGTGTTTTTATTTAAGTCTAAATTGAGAAAATATGTTTCAATTAATATTAGATAATTATGTTAAAGGTTTTGCTATACATATGTACAAAATAAAAATTGTTAATATTAGGACATACGTAATTAGTTATGTACTATTTCGAGAATAAATTATTAAATAAATAATAATAACAGAAGAGCATAACATCACCAACACCCAGACTTATCGCATTAAATTTTTGTGCTCTCACCGAGAATCGAACCACAGTACCTCCATATCGTGAGTCCAGCATATTAGCCATAACGCTATGGAGGCCGCCTAATGATTCTAAAAAAAAACGAATAAAAAGTTGTATGTTAAAGTTCTTATATGTATAGTTTGGATTTGAGAATCTTTGGTGTGAAATATATGAAGATGTAGAGGTAATAAAGCCAGTTGAGGGTGATGGATGGTCATATTGTCTTGTAAAGTTAGCTAAACCAGTTGGCTGGGGTGGCAATCATATAAACCTCCCCTCCCTAAACAAGAACAGAGCTACTTTAAAATAAAACCATTAAAAAAAACTGCTATCGTGAATCATTTTAATAGAGAAAAAATGGTGTTATGCTGTACTTTAAATAATTAAAGGTGAATCATCTTAATTTTACACATGAAATATTAATTCATACATAAATACTTGAAAGTCGTGCGTGCATGGAAAGATGTATGAATGTTAAGGAAGCACGGGAAGTATTCCAGGACCGAGTGGTGAAGCATTATTTCCTCTTTGCCTACCCCTTCGGGGAACCTTGGTCTTTCACATGAAAGCAAGATGATCTGTCATACGCTTCAGCGTCAGTAAATGAAATATTCTTAAGTAAGACTGATCGTCTTTCCTTCACGTAATACTTAAATTATTAAGATACGCAGCACTTGGTGTACCAATGCAGTGCCCTATGCACCATTAGGTGCAGACAAGGGAAAGTAGCAGAAGAAATAGTGAAAGATGTCGATGTCCAATATTTTTTTCGCTTTTTTTTTCAGTTGGTATTCTTGAAAAAAATCTTAACTAACAAGGTCAACCTTCAGAGAAAACACAAAAACACTGTCAAATTCAGACCGATCAATAAAACTTGAAATATAAGCTCTATTCAAGAAAGAAATACCCAATCTGGATCTTTAGATACCTAGTAAAGCAATCTAATTAAAAACATTTTCTTATTATTACGCCCGTTGAATTTTTCTCTTGAAATTAGATAAACGCGTAAATTCTGCTGAAATTCTTGGTAGATTAAATTTATTTACGATTTAACTTAAATAATGGCTCAAGATAAAGACAAAACAATATTTATTTCAGTAGATACTTTACATCTAATAAGGAGAATTCATTGAAAAATAAATTAGATTATTTTATAAGTACACCTGTAGGGCTTTTACGATGGTTTGGTCATGTGGAGCGAATGAGTGATGAGAGAACGGCTAAAAGAAGTTTAAATGATAGTGTGCCTGGATGTAGAAGCCGCGAAAGGCCGAGAAAGACATGGCATGACCAAGTATGTCAAGTACTTAAAAGTGGTCATGTGAAAAGTCGGAATAATCGGCGTATGTGCATAAGAAGATGTATGAATGTAGAGGAAGCAAGGGAAGTCTGTCAGGACAGAGTGGTATGGCGTTCTATCCTCTCTGCCTACTCCTACGGGGAAATGGCGTGATGGTTAGTTAGTTAGTTACACCTGTAAAAAGTTAACACTCATATTATATTGTTTAAGAGTGCGTAGGTATTTTTGTTCCAATATGGAGTCGTGAATCGTGACCTGGCTTGGGCATGTACTCCGGATGCCTCGAGAGAGCCTCTTATTTACGCCTTACTCGGCGGAGCTGTTGGATGCGGGCCTGACGTGGGAGGAGGCGAGAAAACTGGTCTCCTGGAGGGATCTAATGGTGTCAACATGCTCCACATAGGAATGAAGGTGGCAAAAGAAGAAGAAGAAGGTATCCTTGTTCCGCAAATAATACAAATTTTTATACATGAGTAAGTATCATGTTAAATTTGATTATGAAACGAAATGTCGAATTAAAAATTTAACAATATTAATTTACGGAACAATTTATACATAGTCAGAACAATGTGAAACCAATAAACCAAATTCCAGACAACGGAACATAAAGTAATCTTCCAAACCCAAGAAAAATACCAATAAAATAATGTAACAAAACTGATTTTATTTGGGGGTAACTTCCTGGACTCCGATTCATCTTGCAACTACAATATACATAAGGGGCCTAGTATCAAAACAACCTACCTACACCTTGGCTAATTTTACAGGAAGAGCGAAAAACTATAGCCGCTTTCTATTGAACTTTTGACGGAATACAAAGTTTGTTTCTTTTTTTTCAATGGCAGTTAGGCTGATTTGATTCGGTACATCTAACCCAAAAATCCAATGATATATCTAACTTAAAAACTCACAAAATGGCGCTTGGTTGTTTTGATACTAGGCCCTACAGGTACGATTGAAATCAAAGTGACAAACAAACAAACATCGAGATCGAATACATCAGTTTGTATGGAAAATCATTGCCAGCGATGAAATCATCGTACGCTAAAAGGCAAATAAAAATAAAATAATCAATTGATTTTGGTCCATAATGTGGTGAAGTGACCAGACACTGGACTAACTACTAATTAAGGAAGTCTCGGGATCGATTACCGTTGAGATCACAAAAATAAACAAAAAAAATTTAAGCCTGGGTAATTTGTGAGTGTTCAAAAGAAAAAAATTAAAACTCAGTTTTACCAAACAAAAAAAATAAAACCCAGATCTGTGGATTAATACATCGTCATTTCCAATGTTACCTTCCCGACGATTATTGTTACCTGCTTCCTCTCCCCACCCCTCTCCATGACGCAGCTCCCTAGCCTAGTGGCATTCAGTCGATGGCTTTCAAACCTTACACGAGTCGCATTTCGGAAGTGCTGAAGAAACAACCATCATTGCCCGACCAGGGAAGATTACTTTACTTAACATTTTTGTTCGTGAACTAAGTAGTGTCGTGCAGTGCCCACCACCTACGAGCTGGATCCAGCGTCGACCAGACCGCCAGCCATAACACTCAAGGAAGAAGGCCAGGCCCTCAACAACAGGTTAGTGGAACTGCGTCTCCTTCCAACCCTCCTCATCCCTTATACAGTCCACTTCATCCCTCAAATTCCACCCCGGCGAGTACACCCACGCACGGTTCCCAACACCGTCAAAACCTCCGACTCCGCCAGACGCGTATTCAGTATTTTTTTACCTTTCTTTTACCTTTTTTACTTTCTTTTCCTTATTAATTATTATTCAAATATGTAATAATAGTTATACAAACAAAAAACACTTATACTATACTTCTTTACTGCTAATACATCTTTCGCTCCGTTCGCGTTCATAATTCTTTTCATACACTAAATTTCATAAAAAATAGTTTTCGCTATTTTGTGACTTAGTCCCGTTTATATCGTTACTAAGTTTGGGTATGCACAAGGCGTGACAAAGTATTCTTTAATAATACCCCCGAAATACAGATCAATACTTTCATAACATAGTTAGGTATAACTACTCTAGATTGAGACTATACTGTACCTTGCGTATTTTGAAAATAAACCTTGATACAAATGAGATACATACGTAGGATCTCATAGGCTTTCAGGTGTTTCATTTGTTTTATTTTATTTGGGACAAAAACAGAAGAACAGGTTATATGTACATTATAATATGAAAACAGGTAATTAATAATAAAAGGCCTGCCATCCAATTATATGCACCCAGTAAATTATTCTACAGTACCGACTTTATAGATGTAATAACTAGTGGTTTGGCCATTATTGATACTTTCTGGTGATAGGTAGTTCAAATTCCTTTATTTGATTTTTTCCCTACCTTCATCCATTCCGAAAATTATTCCAAAATTTATTCCCTACCTTCATCCATTCCGATTAATTGTCACCTGTTTTTTGACACCGATTCAGTCTCGAAAATCCCCTCAGCGCAGCAACATTACTCTGACCTCGCAACATTCATCCTTTTTGTGATCTTCCTACGTTCTTTTCCACCAAAATCCCCTCGGCATACTCGCCATCCATCTCCAAGCTTCCCAGTCAACAATTCCCGAATCCCCCTCGTTGAAAGTGAGTTTATAGTGCGCTGTGCCCCTCGTGTGTGTCCTACCGCGTCAGTTCAACGTGGTGTTTCCAGGGTGTTCCAGAATACTTCGCCCTTCCTGCTGGTCCTTCATTCGTCATTTTCCGCCCCAGTTGATATCCAGCTCTGGTAAGTCCTTCTTCCATTTTCCGATCCTCGTTCGGACGAAGTTACCAGAGAGTCTCATCGCGGCGGATCCAACGCGCAACGGAAGGAAGAAGGGAAAAGGAATGTATCTTAAGGTGCAATTAACTGACTACTTACAGCTAAATTGACATTGGTTTACGTAAATATGAAAGTATAAAAGTCGTAAATGTATAAATATATTTATTTATTTTTATAAAGGACTTGATAATATGCTTCGAACAAGTATTCTACAATAGGTAGGTATTTAACTATCAAATAAAATAAAAATCAATATAAGCATAAAAAAGGTAACACTAGATATGCATAAACACACAATTATATTACTACTTCCTATATCCGCACCTGACGGTGCATAGGGCACCGCATTAGAACACAACTTGCAGTGTACCTTAATTTTATTACATAAAATTGTAGGGTAAAAGCCCTTTGGGCGTGTATAATATTAAAATAAAATAAAAGCTTAGGGTTACAACATTTTGCGTGGGTTCAAATACATTGTTGTATAAAATTCCTGGTCTAAATATAAGTTAAATGAATTGCAGAGTCTTCTGCAGGCGATTACTAGAAATTAATTTAACTCGGTCAGAGTCTTAATTACTAAAATGACGCAATTTGCTAATAAATACTTAACTTCAATATCAATGCATAGATGGAACTAGTTACGCGCTGGTAAATGCTTTTCGATTCGTAACATATATACATAATCAAAAAATGTTACCTGGTGTGAAAATGAGGAATGTTGTAGTACATAAAATGGCAATTTAACCCAGCCAATGACAGGTCGTAAGCCTGTAAACGCTCGAATATCCATATTCCTGAATTTAAAAAAAAATCTACATCATCTCTGTAGGGATAAAAAATGAAATAAATAATATTTCATATTCATCCGCTTCGGGAATTGAATCTGCGGCCTAACGCGTGGTAGTCTAACAAGCTATCAACCGCTCTACAAGACAGATCAATTATAATAAATTATTTACAGAAAAAATAAACTTGCAAACAAACATGAAAATACCATCAATCTTGTTTTTTTCTTAGCTACTACCACGACAAAGCTAACGACTTCAGTTTAACATATTTCAAAACTCACAAGTAATGTAAAAATACTTATGTTTCGTGGAATATTTGTTTTTTGGCAACGTCAATACAGACTTTCCTTTTTGGGAACAGAATAATTCCATGCTGTATATTTGTAAGCTTCGCATAAATGGCTTCATGGCACGAAAGCTCGTTTAGCTTTTCCAGAAACTTAATTCATTTTAGCTCGTAAATTTTATTCTGTACTTGGTTTTATTTCTTGAGAATATTTTCTGCCGTTACATATTTTAATTTCTGATAAAGCCGACAGCCGACATGTAACATACCGCCTGGTATTTATACATGGTGGAACAAAGCTCATAGCACAACCTGAAATTAAAACTAAATCATATTCGTGTCGAAATTAAGCTAAAAAAAAATTCTTTTTCTTCTCATAAAAGCTTTCGTTAGTACCGCAGATTAGGTAAAATTGCACAAATTCATAATAAAACCCTGTTTTTCATTTTGTTTTATTTGTGGAGTATTGATTTGTTAAATAAATACATGATATTTGATAACAATTTGCAAAAAATTATCAACAAAAAAAAACAACTTCGTACTCAATTTTCTCGAAAACTATGGGTCGAATCAAAAAATTTTCTTCCACAAAATCGACTCCAAATATTATATAGATTCACTAGTTTCCCGCTTGTACATCGAGTTTTGTTACACAATGTATTAGAAATAAATACAATACGATGTTGTTCTATATATTTTTTAAATCTAGAAGCATAAGTTGAAAGTTTTGTCACAACAGTTGTAACAATGTACCTCTTCCAGGTTTTGTATGGGATATGTTCTATGGGCTATTCCTTTTTTTTTTATTTTTTATAATTTTTTATTTTATTTCAATATATATATACATAAAAGAAAACAATACATGTCCTACTGAGTTGCCTACTGCAACTCGTCAGTAGGTGCATAAATACAAATTACTTACTAGCCCATCTTCCTTCATTTCTTTATTCAATGTTTACAATATGTTTAGTGGCTATAAACGTTTTGATGTTTTTAAAATTTACATGTTCTACAATCCTTTGATGTTTTGCAATAATTTCAACTTAAACGATCCTACATGTTCACAGTTATTGCTATATTTTAATTTTAACAGTCAACGTTTTAAATTTTTTATTTTTCCATCGGCAAATAAAAAACAAGACTGATTGTACCTCACCCTTAGCTAATGCAGTTCCGTATGCACCATCAATGCGTATGCCTCCCGAGGGCCTCAACCATTCTTGCCTATTTTATAAGGCATCAGGTTCTCGGCGTCCTGGATGTCCCGTGATGGTGATTCGGCAGTTTGCGTCAGAGCTGCGGTACGTGGACTGGTGGACTTGACTTGCGTGGAAGCTGGCGGCCAATCGCTTGGCCTGGAGGCAGTTTGTGGAACCAATATGCTCCATGGATGTGATATGATGATAATGATGCAACATCAAGTGCGGACAAGGTAAGTAAGAAAAGAAGAAATAAACAAATAATAAATTTCACTAATCCAAATAATAAATTCTCTTACAGTTCAGAAATCGAAAATTTTAATTCAATTTTCGCCCACGACGGGGCGCGATAAAGCTTAGATATTTCTCGTGGAATTCCGAGGAAGTTTCGCATTTTTATTTCACTAAGGGCGCATACCGTCGGAGGTTCCGAGAAAAATCAATAACACTTACTGAGGGAGGTACGTAACAGGCCAAAAGTATAAACACTGTAACTCATAGTTTCCCAAAATAATTTTTATGTAAAAAAAACGATAAAATAATTGAAATGGTGAATTTGGATTAAAAATATCATTCTTATTACAAAACTCCTGCATCACACCTGTTCTTCTCTATGGCTGCGAATCGTGGCACCTAACTAGGGCCCAAGACAGCAGAATACTAAGTTTTGAGAATAGGTGACTTAGAAGAATTTTAAGTGTGCGGTGGTTTGACTTTGTAAGGAACACAGAGGTGAGGCAACGGGCACAGCAACCCTTGGTATCTACTGTCATCCGGCGAAGGCGTTTCGGCTGGCTAGGCCATATACTACGTATGCCTCCCGACAGCCTTAACCATGCTTGCCTATTTCACAAGGCATCAGGTTCTCGGCGTCCCGGTCGTCCACTGTTGTCCATTCGTCGGCAGTTTGCGTCAGAGCTGCGGGACGTGGACTTGACTTGGAAAAATGCGCAGGAGCTGGCGGCCGATCGCTTAGCCTGGAGGCAGTTTGTGGATTCCATATGCTCCACATAGGGAGCGGATACGGTATAATGAAATGAAAATTACATAAATACGTAATAATTATTTTGAAAACTCAGATTCAAAATAAACAAAAAATGTACTTAATAACTTCTTTTGAATTTTAGCGGTGCACGCAAAATGGAATTTAATTTTTTTATGGCAATCTGATTCCCTATAAGCTGATGTGCTCTTTAATTAATAATTATTTTTATTTTGCAGGCACTTGTATTTATCCGGAAATTTTTTTTAAATTACTTTTTTTCCATAGAATACATACCGACGCAACGGTGGAAAGGAAAAAGTTACTAAGAGACATAATATGTGAAAAAGAAAATTATACCATGTGACATAATGAAAATGTTACCAATACTTGTGAAATTATAACCATACTTATGTTGGTATTATTTTCCTCTGCACATATTAAGTCGCTTGGTGACTTTTTCCAGTTAATGTCTTTTATGTAAAAGTAAATACTTAAATATTTTTGTTTTTGAAAAACGTAAAAACAAATAACACATTTACATTATTAGCTATATTAACATATAGCTATATTAACATATAGCTATATTAACATAAAGCTATATTAACATATAGCTATACTCGTATATCCTGTGTGAGAACATAAATATGATAATAACTGAAGATAGCGTTTAAAAAATATAAACATTATTGATATCCCAACAGAGACAAAGAAACTCTGGAAACGAATGTGGGTTATCTAGGCGTGTACAGGGCTTATGACCTGTCATTGGCTGGGTTAAGTGGCCACTTGATGTACTACAACATTCCCCATTCCGTCCATCATCTGACAACCATAAATGACAAATTTTTGAAACTACTATATATATTGAATTTGTGCAGAAGCTTCCACATTTGAGTTTGTTTTTCGACAATTTTCAACATTTTTTTCTCTCTGGTGACATATATTGAGAAGATTGTTAAGCATTTTTGGCAATCAATCTTTTATTATTTCAATAATATCTGATATCAGCCCAGCATAGGTATAACCGGTAATTTGTCTACAAGTATTCGTATACGTTCAAAATATTGTTAAAAATATAAACATTATTTAGCGTGTCTTTCGAGACTGTACAATTTTCTGAATAAGAAACTGTACAAAAAACTACAATTTTCGCATAACCATCGACAATGCATCGATAATGCTACACCATTTATTTTTTTTAAACTACATAATATACAATTACATAGCAAGTGTATATGGGCGGGTTTAGCTTTTGAGCAATATCTACTGTTCTGTACCATTCTATCCTTATACAATATTCTTTGCTTCTCCATATCTGTACATCTTTATTTCTTGAAACACTGTGCTTATACTCACTCAGGGCAGAAGGTATTACCGTCTAGGGGTGCATAATTTATAGTAATGGGGTGAACAGAAAGTCTAGAAAAGGCCTTACCTTTATTTGGGAAACCCGTTTCATGGTCGGATAATTAACTTTGTTGTGAAACAAGCCGAAGAAATACATTTTTTCTATAATTCCCCTTTGGAGCACGTTTTCTTGTTGGTTCACATACCCTTATAAAATGAATTTTTGGGGTGCAAATATTTTTATGGAATAATTGTTAAGGCACCCCTAGAAATTGAAACAATGACAATAACGACGTTTAATCTATAAATTATTGGTAAGTCAATATGTTAACAAAATTGTTATTTTGTATTATGTGTAAACGCCAAAATATATTTTTTAACTCAGTTAAATGGAATTATTATTATCACCTACGGTAGGTACATCCCGTTGAGGGTCCTGGCTGCCTCTAAGCAATGTTCTCCGAAACGTTGGCAACACAAAACCCACAAACACGATATACTCGTAATAACCAATGATATTAATGTCATTGGTAATAACCCAGAAAAACATCATCCACAATTCCTGTCGATTTCTAAAAAGTGTAAAAAAAACATTGTTCTAAATCAAAAACTGTACGGAGAAACGGCGAAAATACGTGACAGCGCATACAATCTACTAAATGTTGGTTAAGATACAAAGGCCGATATTTTTAATAATATTGGTTTGGCTGATGGGTTGGGTTTCTCGAAGGGTTACTAGTGATGATTTGTTCTAGTCATTCTTGGAACAAGTTGCCCCAGTAAATCCTCGATTCCTATTCCTATATCCCTTTGTCTATACCGTCCTCTATCCACAAACACAAAATATCTATGGCACTTCACGGGTAGTCTAAAAATTGCAACAATAACGCATCCGCTCAAAAACCCACACGCATATTCGCGAACTCGCTTTTTATAAATTAATCCAAATGCACCCGCATTTAAATTAAACCTTGTACTATTTTAAAACCCTCATCAATTGTGTACTTGTGTCTGTATTGAAATCTTGTGATCCGTTTTGTGTTTTTGTGACGTTATTTTGAAGTGAAGTGCAGGACAGAAGATCTTCTCCCATTTCCAGTCTCCATAACACCAAGGTAGAGGCTTTTTCTATCCTTAAAATCTGGCTTCTCGTTGTTAAGTAATGATCGACAAAAAACGCTCTTCAGCTGCACCAAGTATTATTAATATGAAGGCACTCACCGATAGCATATCCATCCAAGGCATCTCCCTTCGGTCTTGCTTGGAAGCGGTACTCTCTGCCGTTGATCTCCAGCGCCCTGACACATCCTGAGAAGCCGCCCTGGACCGGTAGGCGGGTCAGCCCACTCATGTTGCCAGCCCCGCCCAGGAACACTGGCTCCAGAAAGGTCATCCGAGAGAAGAGACCCTGAAACAGATTGTTTTGTGAAAAGTCGTTACATTTTTTTATATTCATCAAAGTTACTAGAGCGAGAGTTATTACACTAAATTTTGGTTTTTCTTCTTTGTTATAATATATATTCTTTCTGAGTAGTTTTCCGGAATTCTTTACATAGTTAAACGAAACTTCTAATCTCTGTTGAGAAGTTGATTGTTACTTAACAAACTTTCATGCAAACAAATTACGTTTTTCTGAGATATTATGCCGTGTACTCATTCTATTAATTGCTCTGCACATTACATAATCTGTAATATGCAGAGGATAAATTTGTATCAATATATAATTAAAATGTCGGACCACAAAGTTAAAGTTATGATTTTTTTAACCACCTCAAAAACAAATTTGTTTTGAATATTAATAAAAATACATTTTAATGAACAGAGCGTTTTCCCTCATTGTTCTAATGCAAAACGACGACTAAATCCTGTGTTTAAAAAACTTTAAAGCAGTATTTAAAAAATACAGTAATGAAATCCACCTGATAAAATGCAACTCGTCCATAAAAAACCCAAACAGCTATGACTAAAGTAAAAGGTGTCTCAGAATGTTTTTCGTTTTTGTTTTTTTATTGTTAATTCCGATCGACATTGCCATATGATTCGGAATTCTCTGACTTCAGAAATGCAAAACCAGATTGGTTACAACCGCCAAACATTTTTCCAGCAATTGAAGCCACTTTCCACGTCAATAATGACTCGATAGCTGCGATTAATTCCCAGGAAGAGTAATAAGTTGTCGAGGAGATATCAACTGGCCACCAAGGAGTCCAGATTTAAAGCCTGCTGATTTTTTCTTAAAAAGGCTTCTTAAAAAGTAAAGTATTCAACCCGCTACCACCGACCTTAAATGTGTGCAAAGAATCACGGAAGAAATTAACGTTATTCCAAAAGCGATGCTCCAGCGCGAGTGATTCAAAATTTAAGTGACAGGCTAATAATGATTGTGAAGAAATGGATGGTGCACATTTTAAATCGTCTGTTTTTCATAAATTAAAATTTAAAAAAGGCTCTTTAATTGAACAGTAAGTAAAGCGAGTTTGAACCAATTCTAACTAACTAACCATCACGCCATTTCTCCGAAGGGATAGGCAGAGAGGATAGAACGCCACACCACTCTGTCTTGGCATACTTATCTTGCTTCCTCCACATTCATACATCTTCTCGTGCACGCACGTCGATTATTTCGACTTCTTACATGCCCACTTTCATGCACTTGTTTTACTTGATCATGCCATGTCTTTCTCGGCCTTCCTCGACTTCTACATCTAGGCACAGTCGCATCATATATTTTTTAAGCCGTTCTTTCATCATCCATTCGCATTACATGACCGAACCAACGTAAAACGCCTTTCTTAATTTTGTCGATAATGCTTATCTCAGCCTTGCATTCTGCTCTAATTTCAACATTAGTGCACCTATAATACATGGTTTTACCACACATTCGCCTGAGAGATCGCATTTCAACTGCATTCAATCTACTTTCATCCTTATTTTTCCAACTCCATACTTCGCTTCCATACATAAGGGTTGGTACCAGAACTCCATTATGCACTGCCAATTTAGCCTCTTTTGATAAGCACTTATTAGATACTACCGACTTTAAGGCACCATTAATTCTGTTACCGGCACTAACCCTCCTTTCATTGTCCTTATCCGTATTCCCATTCCAGATATACAAATCGAACATTCTTCCCAGATATACAAATTCTTCCACCTGTTTCAAGCTATCGCCATTTACTACAATCTTACACTTAGTCATATTCACATTTCTTTCAAAAACCATCACATTCGACTTTTCCACCAAGAACCAATTCTGGTATTTTTTTATAAGTATCAAAAACGAAAAATATTCTGATACATCCTTTACAAGTATAAGCACTACCATTTCGAAGGCGGAGATAATGAGCAACGAAGCCGGCCACATTTTTCTTTTTATCTGCACAAACACGCAAGCGTTTTAAGCGGGAGAAATTTGTGCTTTTATAGCCATTATTATCAAAGAAAAGCGCACTGCACCTGTATGAGAGTGTTTTCTTATTATTAACGGTGCTGTATGGAAACAATCGCTTGAAGAGTCATAAAAAAAGATAAACGAATGCTGAAAAAGTTGGATTTTATTGAAAATTTTCCGCGACAGAGAACGGAAATGTACAACAAAAGATGGCTCACGTAAATAACTGTGCTTTAAATTAATGTAGGTATAAATAAATCATGTTAAAATCTATTTTGTTTATTTTTATATTTTACATATGTATCATATACAGGGTGTAACAAAACTCGATGTACAAGCGGTAAACCAGTGAATCTACATCATATTAAGAGTCGTTTTTAGATTTTTTTTTATTTGACCCATAGTTTTCGAGAAAATCGAGTATGAAGTTTATTTTTTTTCGATTTTTTTTGCAAATTGTTTTCAAGTATAATTTATTTAGTCAAACTAATACTATCCACGAAGAAAACAAAACTTTAAAAAACGCATTTAATAAGAATTAGTGCAATTTTACTATCTGCCATACTTATGAAAGCTTTTATGAGAAGAAAAAAAATTCAAGCTCAGATTAAAAAGTTATATTACACATTTGACTCCAAATATGATTTAGATTCACCAGTTTTCGGGTTGTACCTAGAGTTTTGTTACACCACGTTATACATGGTGGATAACTATATATTTCCCATTCCATCAAGTATCAAGTGGCCAATTAACCCAACCAGACAGGTTGCCAGGACCAGGCAGATTCACTGAACCTGATGTACCAATGCAGTTCCCTATGCACCATTGGTGCGTATAAGGGAAAGTAGTAATAATACTATATTATTAGGTTTACTTATGTGTGGGAAGGTATTGAAATCTTTAAAAATAATATCTTAGTGGTGGATAATATTTTTGTGGTGGATTTTAAGAATTTCTGATCAAGCATAATATTTTTACTGAAAGTATATTAAAATAAATTTGAATCAACTACCTAGTTGAGTTCTTTATCTTTAGGGACTTGCCCAACCACTTTACCATATTAAATTTATCTTTTTTGTATGAAATTCAAGGGCTGGTAAGGGCTTTAGTTACTCCCCAACGTATTAAAACCATGTTTTACAACTTCTGACATATTTTCCTGCTTTCCTTACAATTTAGTGATATGGGTTATAAACCGGAATTCAAATTAAGATTTATCCCTGATTTATAACGATTTTTTAAAGGGACAGATTCTTGTGATCTTATGATACAGATATAATGTTTATGTATTCCTTGTGCCTTTTTTATTGTCTGGAAACTGTAACGTGGTGCCTACATGACATAATTATGATGTAATTAAGATAAATATATATACGTCAAATGGTGCCGCCGTACGTACGTATGATAGGACACTAGTTGCCGCAATGAATGGGTTAAATTTGTATCCTTTAGTTTCAAAAATATGAAACGGATTTCACCATAATTTTATTAGCATTTTCACTGAACCACAAGAAACGTGAATAAAAAAATCCTATTTCTAATATGAACATGTAAATATAATTTTTTTGTACAGGACGCCACGATGTAAAAATGCCCCGACAGCGCGAAACAGCCGTCACAAAATAAAAAAGTCTCATTAAAACCAAAAGTCGAATTAACATTTTACTTTAGAATTTCATAAAATAATACTAATCCCAAAAAGAATTTCATTGCGAGCCATGAAGAGTGCTTAACATTTTTTTGCTGAAATTCAGAAAATTATTTGTACTTTTCCAATGATATTAGAGAAACACTTTTTTTGACCTTTTTATAAAAAAATGACGAACGATTCTTCAACAATGTTTTAGAGAGTCAAATAAAACTTTATCGTTCCCATTTATTTTTTTTAATTAAATTTAGTTGACGTACTTGAGAAGTACTTCATGATTTGCTGAAATTTTGCGGTATTAAAGAATCAATGCATTTTTAAATCCATTACTTGTCAAAAACTATACAAAAGATTTAGCAAAGCTTACGAAATTCTAAAAAGCGAACCCTTTTAGTGATTTTGCTTTTGATCTAACGAATTTCGTTGTCATCCATGAAAAGTGTATACTTTTTAATATTTTTTTCTAAAATACTACACATTACAAGTATTTTCAGGAAACTGTTAGAGAAACAATTTTATACAAGCCTTTTTCAACCAAAAATCAAGTTTGATGTTAAAAAAACAGTCTGTGGATTTCTACGATAATATAATTAATACCTTTATGGGTTTGATAAAAAATATACTGTGCTATCTAAAAATTCCCGATTCATGATTCAAAAATAGAAATCGGATTTACAGAGAAATATTTTTTTTTAAACTTTTTATTTGCCTCCCGTGCATGAGGTCACGGGTTTGATTCCGAAATATTTATTTAAAATTTATTTTTATATGAATATTTCATAATGTACCTTGGACTCATTCTGAAGCGTAAAACTGATCATCTTACCTTCGTGAAAAAAAAAAACAAAATACAGTGCAGTTGGTGAACCAATGCAGTGCTTTATGCGCCATTGGGTGCAGATAAGAGAAATTATGACCATTAGTATTATTATATACAGTAAGAATTTCGTTAGAATCATTAAAAGTGTTTATTAAAAATAGTTTACAATTTTGTCTGAAATTCTGAAAATAAGTATATTCAGGAAAGTATCAGGGAAACAAGGCCTTTTTGTGAGCGCTATGGAAACACCTAAAAGTGAATTATGAAGTCAGGTTACCCCTACATTCCCTACCCTCCTACCCTTCATCCCTGGCGCCGAGACAGAGCAAAATATGCGACTTTAAAAGGTTCTCTCGACACAATCCATTTTCATTACAGCGTTTCTCAAACTGTGAGGATAGAGAAAATAGAAGCATCAAGGGGCGTACCACCGTCAAAAAAAATGCTTTTTAGCACCATACTATTAACACATGAAAGACCAAGTTAGTTTTTTTATAAGGGTTAAATTTAAATAGTCAAATTAAAACTGATATGTTTATTATCTAGACTCTAGACTTATACGTGCTTTTTAATTACTAATTATTTTAATTTTGCTGAATCTTTTTGTTTATCTGAAAAATGAAAAAAAAAAATTGGGATATTATATTAATAATTCATACATTTTCTCAATAATCGGTCTTACTATTTCTCAATATTATAAAAGTTCCACATAACATAATATATGATTACTTTTTCAAAGCTTTGTGACAGTCAATAAATCATTTTGAAAACACCAACATTTAGAACGCTGCCCTAACAGGCTTTTTCCACCCTTTTTTTTTCAATTAACGCAATTGTTAACAAATCCATTTTATCTCTTTGTCGATCGTTTAAATAATAAGCCAGGTAGAATTGTTCGCACTCACGTGTTAACAATTTTTTTTAATGTTTCTTTCTTCCTATGAATATAGTAAAATAAAATAAAAATTCACGATACCACTGTCATTGGTCATCCAATGTTAATTTAAGCGAGATTCATTCAACTTTTGGAAGTTTGTAAGGAAAGCTACCCATGACGTAATCGTAGACTATTTTCATACTAGCTTTTAGTTACTATAACGTTATCGTAGACTACTTTACTACTAGCTCGAACCTACTATTACATAATACTTGAGTCTTTTCATATTAGCTCTAAGTTACTATGACATAACGTATACTATTTTCATACTACCTTTAAAAAAATATAGTCCCTACTTACAAACAACATTTTGAGTAAGTCCAATACTTGTATACAATACCTGGATTTTACACCGGTCGGGTCCTGCAATATATTACAATGGACATACTCCCTTCCAAATTTCTGACATTCATTCATGACATACAAAAAAAAAGTATTTTTAAAGAAAAAAACGGTAGTTCTTGTTGAAGGTAAGTAAATACCGTCGTGTTCTTCAAGTTCTTCTAACGAAAGTAAAAAAAAATGCTTGCATAGTATACAAATATAAAACACTATAACCTGTCTACACTATAATATATATAAATATGGAACTTAAAACTACGACAAGTACTTGAAAGTGGGCATGTGAAAAGTCGGAATAATCGGCGTATGTGCATGAGAAAATGTATGAATGTAGAGGAAGCAAAGGAAGTATGTCATTACAGAGTGGTATGGTGTTCTATCCTCTCTGCCTTCTCCTACGGGGAAATGGCGTGATGGTTAGTTAGTTAGTTAGTTAAAACTTACACTGGTGGTATTATGGTCTTTTTTGAATTTTTTAAAATAATTTTTTTATTATTATATTTATTTTGTACTATATAATTTTTACATAGACCAATATTATTAAATTACACCTAATTAAAATTTTCCTAACTATTATTAATATTGTATAAACTTACTATTGTATGTTACGATAAATAAGGGAAACAAAAATTTAAGATTTCAATTATTTTTGCTTCATGCTCGTTTATTCTTACAAGCTGAACCGATTTTTTAAAATAAATTAATCATTTTTAAAATTGAAAAAGTTCCTTTAAAGGAGCGTTTATTGATAACTCACAGTTTGATATTCACTGAGGTCCTCAGTACCTACGTTTCAGAATTCATGAAAAGTAGCGTTTAGTCTTTATTACGTCACAGTTTTCATTATGATAGTTAACGTGATGCATAATGCGATTTACTCTGGGACTACACTCCTGGATAGTGGATTTAGGCAGGGTTTACATTGATCAAGTAACTTGCACGCAAGTTGCGAGTCGCAAGTTAGCGTTTAACTATTATTACGTCAAAATAATACAGTGGGTATCTCAGAATTATATTATGTGTACGGTGGTTTGACTTTGTAAGGAACATAGGGGTGAGGCAACGGACGCAACTGTCAAACTGGACTATGTAGATATAACGTATTTCTCCCGCGAGCCTTACCTATGCTACCTTTTTTGCAAGGTATCAGGTTCTCGATAGCCTGCGTCCAGCATCCACTATCGACAATCCGTTGTCAGTTTGCGTCAAAACTACCGGATATGGACCTGATTTGAGAAAATGCACGACAACTGCCAACCGATCGCTTGCCTCGTAGGTAGTTTGTCGAATCTATGTGCTGCACATAAGGAGCAGATAAGAAATGGTGATGATGATGGTCGATGATCCATATCAAATTATGTTTCGTTCTATTCTAATCTCACATTTATTTCATAATAAGGCAAGAAAGAATAAATATATTTTTCTTATTTTTAGATTCGTCGTCTTTCTTTGCAAAATTTCTATTAATATTTTTATGTTTTCGTTTATACAGAGATAAAGCTCTTAAATTTTTTTAATTGCCAATTATTAAACGCCTATGTATACTGAAAAGTTTTCATTTTACTGAAATATAAAAAAAAGCGCTATCAAGAAATACTATCAGCTCAAAACATGCATTTCTTCAAAAACGTGAGTTAGAAGCTAAAACTTTTAAAACAATCTAACGTTTTGCTTTCGATTTTTAATGTTGGCAACCTGCAAGTGACGTCACACTTGCATGCAGGTTACTTAACCAAAGTAAGACCTGCTGAAGAGAATGACTGGGTGGAGGGTATGAAAGAGGGAGAACTGTAGGGTTGAGGGTGTGAGGAAATGGGTGTATGAGAGACTAAGAGTGTAAAGCAAGTCTAGTGACGGTAGTTGATGTGAAGAGTGTAGCGTAGTCACTTTACGTTAGCAGAAAATCTGAAGCTGCCTTCCGTTGCTAAGCTAAGTGCTATACAATTTCCTTGGAAGTGTACTCATTGAAAAACCGTGACCATCATTTTTTATTTGCTATAAAAAAATCAGAGTAAATTACAACAATTTAATAAATATCCGGGGCTGGAAAAAAATTGCGTAAAAGTTAGATAAAAAAATAAAAACCGCTGACTACGACAATTTTCTGAATGTGAAAAAAAAATTCTAGTATTCCTCGATTTACTCCCTGGAATTTAAAATTAAAGCACTGATTTTTCCACACATTTTAGATATTGACCAGACGCGTGTTTGCATCGACTTTTTTTTAAATATTTTATTTGTTAAAAGAGATATACAGACGATTAAAAAAATACGACAATACAAACACGCATCTGGTCGATATCTAAAATGTGTGAAAAAATCATTGCTCTGATGTTAAATTCCAGGGAGAAAATCGAGGAATACGTTTGTATGGGAAAGCGACCTCAATTCACGTGGTGGAGTATGCTCTTAATAAAGATCAAATCCCCCTAAATATTAAATCCAACCACCTGAATTATTTAACTGCTTCGATAACTCGCCCTAGACCAGTGTCGAGTATTGCGTGTATCGGACACATGTTGCGCGTCAAGCCGAATATCCGAGAGCCGTTCTGGATTATATTTTGTACCTGTCATATGTGTGTGAAAATGGTCTATACGCGACATATTATGTCTACTGACACTTCTCTAGGGGCGCAGGCGAGATTCGAAACGGTTTCGAGTATAATATTATTGCGGTTTCATGAAACGACTTAATTGGGTTCTTCCCGATTTTTTATTTTTTATTTCAAAAAATTGATTGAAAATTACAATATCAAGGGATTTTTTTATTATTTTTACGATGTCATATGAATTTTTTAGCGCGGTTCGAAATAGCGCTTTTTTAAATCGCTTGCAAAATCCTTCGTTTGGCGCGCATGCGCCGGTGTGACGTCACAGCAATATAGGTGCTCACTTCGTAATGAATTTCACGTCTTCCACGGCAGACGGGTATGACGTCATTAGCCAATAACGGGCGTTAAAAGTCACTCGTAATTTCGTGTTTTTAAAACATAAATTTATAAATGAAAACAAAATTTTTGATCATTGTGTTTTATATCGTTGGAATTGTAAAAATATACTTCAAATATTTATAGCGTTTTCAAGAATATTCATGTTATCTGGAAGAACCCTATTGATTCCATTATGTGAACCCAAAAATACGAGAAACTCCTGGAATGTTCTTGATGCGTCTACTTAGTTAAAAACGGATGCATTTATTATATGTAGAGCTTTCTAGAACATACTTCGCTCTACAATAAGCTTGAAAACTATGATTCAGAGTAAGTCAGCGCTACTATCATCATCACACCATATCCGCTCCTTCCAGGTCAGGTCCACGTCCCGCAGTAATGACACAAACAACAGCGGACGTCCAGGACGCAGAGAACCTGATGCCTTGCAAAATAGGCAATCATGGTTAAGGCTTTCGGGAGACATACGTAGTATATGGCCTAGCTAGTCGAAAAGCTTTCGCCGGATGACAGTAGATACCAGTGCTACTAATAAAAGAAAATTTGAATAAATAGTGGTTAGTATAAAGGAGTTTCAAATACATGTAAAAATGTCACATCAATTTAGAGACGTCTAACGCATCTAACAAATCGTTATATTGATAGAATGTGCTAATGAACTAGCAAAAAACTCTAGAAATTTATCACGAAAAGTAAATGAATGCAAAATCAATAAAAATACCTTTTCCATAAAGTAGCAGATCAAAATAAATTAAATAAAAGTAAACAGTTGGTCATTCACTTGTTTACAGTGATAATAATTAGAAAACATTAATTATAGCAGATTCGACTGTAATTAAGATTCGAATATTGGTTTGGCATAACCCTAAAATAATAGTGATGAGAATGCGAAAACATCGCCCGTTTCACAATGTTCTCCGGAATTTTGAAATTTGACAAACAAGTGAAGACAAATAACATTTTCAGGGGCGGCAGTTTAAAATGAGAAGCATAAGTGAAAACACACAAAAGTTTTTTTTCTTCTTTCGCTTTATCCACCCCTATGTGAAGCATGTAGACATCACTAGTCTCCAAGAAGCCTATCAGCCTTCAAATAAAATGAACCCCGCATTCCTTAGCTCCGGCAAGTTTACCCGAAAGATTAAGAAGAGGTGGGTTGGGGTGATTTTTACCAATCTCGATTGTCTTCACACAAAAAGTAATGATATATTTTCGCTATACTTTAGTATTCATCGACTTCATTGATTGAAGACTTAAAAGGTTTCCTTAATCAGGATTAAAAGAAGCCCTTGTACAATCAGATTGTTTGTTTTGTATAAACGAAAGTACGTGCTTAAATACTGTATGTTGCAAATGTCTGTTATTAAAATGCGTAGGTATAATAATTCCTTACTACTTTCCCTAATCCGCAATTAAATCAATGGTGCATAGAGCACTGCAAAGTACACCAGGTGCAAGATGTGTTATTATTTATTGCATGAATGCAAAATGATCATTCTTACGCTTTATGCAAATCCAAGACTACAACTACTACAACTTCACATTTTCACAGATATCCTGATTTATTTTTTGACAGCAAAAAACTCACACGAAATCTCATTATTTTATTTAAATTATGACCCAATACGAGCGCCAGTGGAGGACTCAGTGTTTGTTACATTATATTATATAATACATATTTGTAGTACATATCACACCGCGAATACTATATTGCACTAATTTGTCGAAAAAAAACTGATAATACCACAATGCAACTCACATCGACCGCAACATTTCTGTCGAAGAAGCGTGTTTCTAATTTTAATATCTCTTTCTTAGATCGAAGAATTAAATTTAAAAAAATACAATCTTAAATTGGCAGTTCATAATAGAGTTCTGGTACCAACCCTTATGTATGGAAGCGAAGTATGGAGTTGGAAAAAGAATGACGAAAGTAGATTGAATGTAGTTGAAATGCGGTCTCTCGGGCTCTCGGGAATGTGTGGTAAAGCTATGTATGATAGGATAGCTGATAGCTGATGTTAACATTAGAGCAGAATACAAGGCGGAATTGTCGATATAAGCATTATCGACAAAATTAAGAAAGGTCTCTTACGATAGTTCGGTCATGTAGAGCAAATGGTGATGAAAGAACGGCAAAAAAATATATGACGTGAGTGTGCCTGGATGTAGCAGTCGAGAAAGGCCGAGAATGACATGGCATGATCAAGTAAAACAAGTGCCTGAGGGTGAACATGTGAGAAGTCGGAATAATCGACCTGCGTGCATGAGAAGATGTACGATTGTGGAAGAAGCAAGAGAAGTATGCCCGGACAGAGTGGTGTGGCGTTCTATCCTCTCTGTCTACCCCTTCGGAGAAACGGCATGATGGTTTGTTAGTTAGTTAGTACCGAAATAAAATCACCATTTTGCCGTTTCAAAATTTGACGTTTTTGAGTTAGTGTAGTTTAGAATTCGTGGAGCGATATGTTTGGTGTAATCTCTCGTGCATCGCAAGAATCTGATGTAGAGGTGTGTTGCGACGCGGGCGGAATACTAAACGATCCGGCCCTGTATCGGTTCGCGGCGGCAGCGCTGAGAGCGCCCGATATTCTGATCCGCCACTGCGCCATATTCTGTGCATTGCATGTGGAGTGAAGCGAAACATGCATGCTAGTGTGCACTAGATTATGCAATCTGATTATGTAATGTGTTACTCAATAATCTAGAATAAATACATGTATTATTCTCTCTAAATAGTAGTTGTAATACCTGATTTTCAAATAATGCGTACCTATGTATGTACAAGGCTGAACCTGTGGCCAGCATTACATATTTTGGTATTTTCAAAATAATAAATGTTTTAGATTTATTAACAGCCACAAAACTTTAAAAAAAAAAACATAGCAAATTTCCTTTATAAAATTTTGTAGGTATATCCTAAGGAAACACGACGATCGTTTATTTTCATGTTTGATTTCTATGAAGAAAATAATGTAAAACCGTCATTTTTAAATTTGATTTTTTTATAAATTTATTTCTATATGGTCAAAGTAAATAATAATTAATGGATTTTTCTATTAGACGCGTACCTAGATCCTTTTGAAAGTTTTAATTTAGTGAAATATAAAAAGGCTGCACTACACTTTTAAACTAAAGGCTCTATTGTAGCTAGATATTTTGTCTGCAGAGAAAGTTTTGCTGATGAAAAACGTTGCTGGAAGCCCAAATAATTAAGAAGATAAAACAATAAAAATGAAAATGCGGGAGAGATGATTCCATTGAGGCTCTCGCTGGTTTTCTGTAGAGGCCTCTACGAAGGAGTTTTTTCTTTCAGATTGGGGCAGTAAAACTTAGGTTAGTTGTGAGGAAGGTATAATCATCTCACGCCAATTAGTATCGGACTTTCTGTTTGAGAGGGGTGGGATCATCACAAATGCTACAACCAATCATCATTTTTTTTTTAAAAATGTATTGGTAATGAAGTGGTTAGCGCGTTAGGATGTCATGCATGAGGTTCTGGGTTCGATTCCCACAGGGGTCCATGTTAAATGTTAAATTAAATATAGTTTTTAAAAATATTTATTTTTCATAAATGATAACTGCCGCTGGAGCTTAAGACTGATTGCCTTCTCATCATAAAAACTTTTGTTAGTATACTTATCAATGTAGTACCTTATGCACCATAGCGTGTGAATTAGAGAAAGTAGAACGCAAGGAAATATATTTATTGGCTTTTTCATTTAACATAAATATTCAGCGGACGCGTATTTTTTTTCAAAAAAATATTAAAATCTATTAGTTTATCTATTAACTATGTATATAATATTAAAATTGCCATGTTTTGCAACCTTCTCATAAAAATAAATTAGGTTAATCCATCCCGACTTATTTACGAAAGGAAGCAAGAGGAGATGAAATTTTAAATTTATTTTTTAAATACGTGAATTAATATTATGCCTTGCTCGGGAGGCGTTGAAATATTTATATTTTCATGAAGAAGTAACACGGTATTTTTATTTATTAAAATTACTTTATTTCAAACAAGTAAAATTACAAATTATCTACACTTTTACGATTTCGAATTATTGTGTGAGAAAGTGAATAAATAAAATTTCCCATACAAAAACTAGATGAAATCATGATACCATGTCTTTTTCAGTCCTCCTTGACTTCTACATGCAGAAACTCGCATCGTAAATCCTTTTACCCGTTCGGTTACATTAATTAAATGCTTCTGTAAAATATAATCTGTGATCGAATGTCGTTAACACGGTTGTATACCTATCAAGTCGCGATTTGTTAATTCTAAATCGTTCAATTTCTCGTTTTATATATGAATTAAATTAAAAATAATTCATTCGCTTGGTGTATCAATTCAGTGCGCTGTGCACTGTTGGATGCGGTTAAGGGAAATAAATTTATGGTGTACACCTATTTTTACACGCCCTCGTTCTTACCATTTCCCTCGGGTAGAAGGTAGCGCCATGTTATATGAAGACGTATAAAGGTAGACAGGTCACATTATAATGATGGAGCGGCTGTGTACTGGGGACCTCGAATCGTATGGAAAATAAAACTGGGGAGCGTAGTTCATTAAATTGAGCCGTTAAAGGTAGGCGCTCGAGAAATATTTATGTTCCTTGGGCCATTTCAGGCGAGTAATTCTCCTCTCTTTCTGTTCTTGTGGCGTCACCCATTTGTCTGTGGTGGAAATGTCAAACGTTGTTTATAACGGTACAAAGATGGCGCTCTTTAAGTGTTAAGAAAGTTTTACAAGGATTTTTGTACCAAATCTTCTTCTATTCTTGTTGGATAGTGATGCACAACCGACGATGACTATGCCAGATGATAGCGATTCATTCATTCATTTTCACTTTACCATATCCGCTCCCTATGTGGGGCATATGGAAATCACACAAACTGCCTCCAAGCCAAGCGATCGGCCGCCAGCTCCCGTGCATCCTCCCAAGTCCCACGTCCCGCAGCTCTGACGCAAACTGCCGACGAACTGTCAACAGTGGACGACCAGGACGCCGAGAACAGTATATGGTCTAGCCAGCCGAAACGCCTTCGCCGGATGACAGTAGATAACAAGGGTTGTTTCATTAGTTGCCTCACCTCTGTATTCCATACAAAGTCAAACCACCGCACACCTAAAATTCTTCTGAGACACCTATTCTCAAAACTCAGAAGTCTGCTATCTTGGGCCCTGGTTAGGTGCCACGATTCGCAGCCATAGAGGAGAACAGGTGTGATGCAGGAGTTGTAAAGGCGGCATTTTGTTTTAACCGAGTAAATATCCGATCTCTAGACAGCCTTCGTACTGTTGAATGCGGCGCCCGCTACTCCAAGCTTCTTTCTGAACTCTGCCGTTTTCGGTCATGTACGCTCCCAGGTATATGAAGCTCTCAACCCTTTCGATGACTTCGCTGATAGCGATATACTTTAGAAAAATATAATTTCATTGTTATTTCCCTCCTTTGCGGATTTTCATTATTGATGGACCTACTACTACTACTACTACTTTCCCTTACCTGCACCCAATGGTGCATTGGTACACCAAGTGAATCTTTATCATAAAAAAATGATGTTTTGAACAAAATTGGTTACATAAAGGCGAAATTAATTTCTGACATCTCCAGTCTGAAGAAATCAAAAATTTACCGAGAATAATTCACAAATGTTAATGTGGTAAAAGTCGTTTTGTTATAATAATTTAAAGATCTTGATAGCAATTTTTAATTAGAGAATAAAAAGCACAAAGTAAAGAAATACTTTGAGACTAATTATTCTTAAACCCCCAAAGGGAAAATAAGCGCCACCGCGCGCCGGTGCCGTCAGCTATCAATATATTAGTATTTACATAAAGTCAAACAAATTTTTACAATAGAAAAATATGTTTCCTGTTTACCTTCCTTTTGTAAATTTAACAAAAGAATTGTTTCTTTCAATGTCAGATTTATTATAATACAAATGTCAATTTACTGTCGGAGGCCATATTATATTTGATGTAGAAAACAGAAATACTTGTATTGAATCTGGAAGACATTCTAAGTTAGATTTTTTTTGAGGGAATGTAAATAAGTTATTATATGGATGTGAAACTGTAACGTTAAACGAGAATTTCATTAAATATTTTGTTCAATAAATAACCTTTACTATTAAAAAACACGAATAAAAAACATTAGTGAAATGCCTATTTATACGATAACAAAACAAAAACCAAAATACAAATTACAATATCAAGGGAATTTTTTAAAATTTTTTACAATGTCATAAGAATTTTTTAGCGCGGTTTGAAATAGCGCTTTTTTAAATCGCTCGCAAAATCCTCCATTTAGCGCGCATGCGGTGTGACGTCACAGCAATATAGGCGCTCACTACGGAATGAATCGCACGCCTTCCACGGTAGACGGGTATGACGTCATTAGCCAATAACGGGCGTTAAAAGTCACTCGTAATTTCGTGTTTTTAAAACATAAATTTATAAATGAAAACAAAATTTTTGATCATTGTATTTATATCGTTGGAATTGTAAAAATATACTTTAAATATTTATAGCATTTTCGAGGATATTCATGTTATCTGGAAGAACCCTATTACATAAGGGAAAAACTTCTCATATTTTTTCTCAACACAGTAAAAACAAAAAAGATAAAAATATTTATCGTTTGTAGAAAATTCCTCTAATTTTATGTTTAAATGAAAAAAAAATTACTATTTTATTATAAATATGTATAATTTAAAAAAAAAAAAAATTGCTGGTAAAATGTATTTCAATGAAAATACTATGATAAGATTAGTAACAAATCTTAACTTGGTTTTTATTTTGATAAAACCAACAAACTTTTTTTATCATTCAAAATTTACATAACTTTCAGTGTTTGTCTTCGTTATTCTGTAATTTACAAAATAGCAGACATCACAGAATGAACAAAAAAGAATAAACGCGAAAAGGGCAAAAAAACGTAGACAGTTATTATTTAAAATCCTCGAAGGGCTTAAAAATACACAAACTTTGAAAGGTTTTACCGATGAAAATACTTCAATAATTTATAAGTAGTCTTAGTTTGGTATAGGCCGAGTCTAGACAAGCAGTGTTTCTAAACTTGTATTCCGTTAACATATTGATATGTCAACCGCAAGAAATTAATGGGGTACGGCAAACAAACATCTTTTTCACGTTTACACAACATTATTTCTACTAACTACGGATTTCTAGAAATTTCTTAGTAGTTTTCACCTTTGATGGAATTTCTTAAGTGTTTCTCATTAAAATTGTAATTTTAAAGTTTCTCTCGCTTTACGTTTAACAGCGTGCAACATTTTTGACGCTAACCAAATTAACATTACATTCATGAAAGCCGGACTTATTTCATTAAAAATTGTCTAATAACAATCATGTCTTGAGAAATAAAAAGCATTACTTTGTGTGTACTTATTGTGATAAGGTACGGCAGAGGACGCATAAAATAGTGTCTGCCAAATAGGATGATAGTTAGTAGAGATACATGCATTCTGTCCCCTCTCTTCTATTCCCTAAACCCTTCTTAATTGATCCCTTCTCTTCCGTGTCCCTCTCCATTCAAACCCTGACTGACCGCGGATGCTCGGGTGGATGTCTGGGATGGGGGGCCTAGCAAAGCAGTATACCGGTCTCCAAACAGGAAGTAGTAATAATTACTAATATAATATAATGATCGGGGTAGAAACTAACGTTTCGCTACTACTGTTAATTTGGGCTGAATGTGGTTGGTTTGGGTGATGGATACAGTGAAAATTATAGTACTTAAGCCGAGACAGTGGTAGGGGCAATGAAAGCATTAATTTGTTATAAACACTGAAAATATTAAAATCGCGGTATTGCATGATGAAAAAATTCGGTTGAGTTGTGCTGGACTGAAAAAAGACTAATTAGTCTTTAAAACATTCTAAGGAAAGGGTGGGGATTTTATTGTATACATTAATTTAAGTAAAGCTTAAATTCGTATTTCTTATAATGTCCAACTTATAGCCAAAAAAATGTTCTGAAATTGATAGATATCAAATACGAGGCGGAATGGGGAATTTAGTAATTCATTAAGTGGTCAATTAACCAGGTCAAGTACAATTAATAAGCCCTGCCAATACATAGATATCCATATTCCCTTTCAAACTTCTCATTTCTGTCGATATGTCAATGGTGATTCAAATGAAATAATAAACAACATTTTGAATGTGTACAAATAATTAAGACAAACAACTGGGCTATACTTGAATGGGAAATATTGTAATAGGTACATCAAGTGGCGACTTAACACAGCCGGTGACAGGGCATAAGCCCTGTAAATGCGTAGATAATGCAAATTTGTTTCCAGAGCTTCTCTGTCTCTGTTGAGATGTCAGTGAGGAAATATCAAATGATAAATCGACCTACCTTAGACCTTCCCTGGATATGTCTGCCCCCATTGAGCTGTATCCAGGCGTCCCACCTCCTCCTATATAAGGTCAACGTGTTCCACTGGTTGAGAAGCACTGCACTGTCTGAACGAACCACACCGGGACCTGAACCACAGTCGAATCTGCAAAGAAAGTCTACTTAAATACATTGTTCTTTGAAACTGTTTTAAAATCAAAGTAGATTTTTGGTTGTTTTATTTATATTTGATTTATTTTGTGACAATTGTTTCGGCTTGTTAGGGCATTGTCAAACTGTGGCGTTCAAAAAATATCCGCATCTTACTAAACATACACAACTTTATGTAACAGATAAGGATAGGTACATCTGTGGATTTTAGCTTGATTGAAAAAATTTCCTAAGTGAGTACATCAATAAAATACACCCAAAGAAAGATTAAAACTAACTGAAATGCGGGAATTTAATGTTCCTATCCTAAAATTATAATCCTATATAATAAGATGCCGATGTATTCATAGCCATATTTTGATAACAATGCGAAACGTCACAAATAACAGCTAACAGTATAGAGAAATAAATTACATAATATATATAATAATAAGCTTACTCTGCCTAAAAGAGAAGAACTCGTGGTTAGGCATAAAACCCGTGAGTTATTATAAACCTCATATAATCGAATCTATGGAAACTATGAAAATTTTGTATATTGCTTTATTAAGAAGTCAGCTTGAATATAACTCGGTCATTTGGTCTCCTTATTACAGGGTTCACGTAAAGAACATTGAAAGAGTCCAACATAAATTTTTGCGCATTATTAATTTTAAATGAAATATTCCCATTGCAAACATAAATTAAACTTTTTGAATAACTTTTTAAATATACACACATTAGAAAATAGAAGAATATTAAATGATTTGCTCTTTATTATTATTTAATCTTTTATTATTAAAGATTAAAATCTATGTTTAATTTTTGTCAACTAACAAATTTAATTAGTAACGGAGCTCTCTGGTACCAACCCTTATGTATGGTAGTGAAGCGTGGTGTTGGAAAAAGAAGGATGAAAGTAGACTGAATGCTGTTGAAATGCGATCTCTCAGGCGAATGTGTGGTAAGACCATGTATGATAGGTGTACAAATGTCGAAATTAGAGCAGAGTGCAAGGCTGAGATAAGCATTATCGACAAAATTAAGACAGGGCTTTTACGATGGTTTGGTCATGTGGAGCGAATGAGTGATGAAAGAACGGCTAAAAGACGTTTAAATGCAAGTGTGCCTGGATGTAAAAGCCGCGGAAGGGCGAGAAAGACATGGCATGACCAAGTACGTCAAGTACTTAAAAGTGGTCATGTGAAAAGTCGGAATAAAAGTGGTCATGTGAAAAGTCGGCGTATGTGCATGAGAAGATGTATGAATGTAGAGAAGCAAAGGAAGTCTGTCAGGACAGAGTGGTATGGCGTTCTATCCTCTCTGCCTACTCCTACGGAGAAATGGCGTAATGGTTAGTTAGTTAGTTATAATATTAAAATTGTAATGGATTTGTTCATTAAATTTAGAAACCTAATTTACAACATTGAGCTTCGACTTTTGATTTTTGAGAAAAATTAAAAAAGCGTTCTCTTAACCCCATCCTTCAGTCAATGATTCTAGAGATTTTAAAGAGTTTTTTTCTAAAGTTACTAACGAAATATTATCAAATATAAATAAATAAAACGGCGATTAAATCACCTTAATTTATTTAAGACCTCTTACTTTTCAACGGAACTCACTTACATGCGAGTTCATTACCGGCTCCCAAGTCTATTGTAAAGCCTCCCGTCATTATTTTAAGGCTCTACCTTTTGGAAGTCGTTTCGCGGCGTTACTGCCTTAGGCGTCCACCGGAAACTCTAATTAAATCCGCGAGGCGAGCGTCGGCGCCGGCGCGGCGTCGCGCATCGCGGCGCTTTTACCTTTAAAGCCTTCTCTCGTACGAGTATGTGCTTAACGCGGTAACCGCATGAGAATATACGCGATGAATATCATTATGGGCAAAATTTTCAAAATTAAAAAAATCGGTATTTATTGAATTAAAATTGATTTATTATAGTAAAAATACACATCTTTAAATTGTATGAATACTTCCAGCACCATTAATTATGTGGACTCTACTAATTCCCTTAAGGTTTAGTGATTATACTTATACTTATATTAGATTACTACTTATATTATGTATTTTTAGCGTAACCTCCCTCACCAAGCACAAGAGCTTGTCTTTTTTATTGGTGAGGTATAGCGTTATGATTATTTTGTATAATTATTGTGTTATTAAGCTTTGTAAATTCGATAATATATTAAATAAATAAATATTTTTAAAAAAAAAATTAAAAAAAGTTATCTGCGTCTTCTCAGGTCCGATACTTTTATTAGGACGCCGAACGGTATTATCATATTATAATCATCATCATCATACCATATCCGCTCCCTATGTGGAGCATATGGATTCCACAAACTGCCTCCAAGCGGGGGGGCAGTGTCCGAGGCATTTTGTGGGGGTTTATTAATCAAGGTAATCTAAGAAGGCAAGTTGATTAACCCTACACTTCCGAGGCCTTGGGTATGCGGGCGGCTACCTTGCAACCCCTGAGGTCGGCTCGACCTACCCACTCAGGCATGGGCTGCCTTTGAATCTCTTTTCGTCTGGTTTTTCAACACCAGTCTGTTTGGCTTGGGAGCCCTTACCGGCAGTTATACTACCACCAACATATTCTTATGCATCATCGAAACACTCAAGCCTCCTCACCGCTACCCTGAGTAATGTTATCAGGGCGCTGAGGGATATTATTAGCACACTGCAAATATATCAGATGACTGAAAATAATGTTTCTAAAATTGTACTGCAATCATTTTGTGGAATTTTTTCTCAGTGTTCAGCCCTGCTGTTGAGCTGATTATTTTTTATAATATTACTATCCCTGCTAGCTCTTTTTAGTACGTTTTTTTAAAGGTATGAGTTGCATTATTATTTGCCTTGCTTTTAATGTAGCAGGCAATATTTACTTAAAAGGGGTACATGGCTTTTAATTTGCTTTACTTTGTGTGAGGATCGGACAGGATAATCTGATGTGGACCAAAATGAGCTTTTCCGCATTTGCCTAAGTTGACGAGAAAACTATGGAAAACTCGTCATGGAGAAGAACGATTACTGATGGACATCAATGGTCTTCCGATTAACTTGAAGAGATTTCGGCATTTTGTGTCCTGTTTTTATTTATTTCCTTAAGGCCCCTTACGGGGTCCCCCATACATTCATGTACGTCAGGGCAAAATTTCCTTGTACTTCATGGTTCATTAAATAAAAATGAAAAAAATATGACGTAATTATTAATTCTTTTTCTTAATTTTTATTTAAATATTTTGTTGAATCACAATTAATTTAAAGAAACCCCCTGTTTTTAATAACATTTGATGCATAAACACAAAAACAGTACATATAAGATTTTTAAAAAAATGTATTAAAGAATACGTATATATCTAGTGCATTATCTGATTAAAATTTGTAAAACATTAGTAGATTTTGATTATATTAAATTCCGTAGATTTTACTATATTAAATTTGAAAAGATTATCGTGTACGCGATGCACGCGATGTACGCGATGCAAATAATAATAAACCAAACAGCGCGACGTTCGATCGGATTTTGGTCGTGTTTTAACGAGCGCTCATCCGGGCGCTTACTACATTTTACAATTAACAAAGGGTGGACCTACTAGCCCCTTACCTATATTTATTATGTGTGATACCACCTCTGACCGTTAGTACGTTAACCAAGTTCATTTCACATGAGTGGTGTTTACAATATAACACACTAGCTGTGGATTACGCGTTGCTTTGGAAATAAATTGTTCAAGTCAGTCGCTCACACAGTCGGTACCCACCGCCCAAGATTACTCCTTGCCGTATGATAAATGCCTACAGCTTCTCGGAAACACGAAGTACGTGATTGCAATACAAACATGTATAGAGTACAAATTTCAGGAAATTTAAACAAATGTTACCAGGAAAGCATTTAATGTATTGTGGTATTCAAATACTACTGCTTCTTTCCCTTATCCGCACGCGAGTGCATAGGGACTCCACGAGTACACCATCATCATCATATTTCCATATGGAGCATATGGATTCCGCAAACTGCCTCCAACCCAAGTGATCGGCAGCCAGTTCCCGTGCATCCCTTACCAAGTCAGGTCCACGTCACGCAGCTCTGAGGCAAACTTCCGACGGGTTGTCAATAGTGGACGTCTAGCACGCTAAGAACCTGATGCCTTGTAAAATAGGCAAGCATGGTTAAGGCTCTCGGGAGGCATACGTAGTATATGGCCTAGCCAGCCGAAACGCCTTCGCCGGACGACAGTAGATACCAAGGGTTGCTGTGTCCGTTGCCTCACTTCTGTGTTCCTTACAAAGTCAAACCACCGCAAACCTAATATTCTTCTAAGACACCTACTCTCAAAACTCAGAAGTCTGTTATTTATTATTACACATTCGACCCCAAATATGATGTAAATTAATCGATCGGCAGCCAGTTCCCGTGCATCCCTCCCAAGTCAGGTCCACGTCCCGCAGCTCTGAGGCTAACTGCCGACGGGTTGTCAATAGTGGACGTCTAGCACGCTGAACTGCCTTGCCTTGTAAAATGGGCAAGCATGGTTAAAGTACCTACACCAAGGGCAGTTTACCTTGATAATTGATATTTTAAAATATTTTTTTCTGATATACACCCTCCAATAAACATTTCGTAATGACCCCGATGTCGAGTAGCGGACTGGACATCTGCCTCCCAGGACAGATGGCAATAGAAGAATATATAAGGCATTGTCTGAAGAAGAATAAATCATATCTTCAATAAAACTTGGCAAACAAAAAATATAAAATTTAATATTTGGTATAAATTATTCGAATACATTGGGTATTTTAATTTTAACTGTTTCTGGGTCACTTTATAAATTAATTTCGCTAAAAAAAATCCCTTAAACAATCTTACATGCTGTTTTTAATCTCTAAATCTCAACTTATTCCTTAATTTTACAAAAATATCCGATTAATGTCTTTATGGATTATCCACTAAACGAATTTCAAAAAGAAGGATAAGTCTTATATATTATTTACGGCCAGTTTTGGGCGGAAAAATAAGAGAAAAGTGATTGAAATTCTTAACAAAGAAATCCTTTAGGGAATGAAAAGTAATCCTCTTGTTTTTTTTTCAAACATCTGGAAGATTTAATTTCTGTCCCACAAAGATGTTAATAAAAGAAGCTGTTTATTATTCACGCCGAATTTTGAAAACAGTCTACAAAATTGTGAAGAAAAATGTATTTTGAAATACAAACACTGTAATTAAGAAGTTAGCAAGAGATGAGATTTATATAACTTTGCATGTATTTTCATTATTGTACATATTATAACTACGTATTTTGTACATATATTGGAACCTAAATTTGATCAAAATATTTGATAATATTTCCAAGAAGGGAAGTTTTCCGGTGTGTGTGATTTCTAAAAGATTAATAATTGAAAACCTTTTTTTCACAGTTTAAATTTTTCATGATATAAAAAAGTGTTGGAAAATTAATAACTATTGGATAGTTATTTAAGAGCACACGAAATTCAAGGGAATAATAGTGCCAGTTTTTATTTAATTATCTTTCTTTAAAAAAAAAAACCCCCCATTGCAAAAAGCATGTTATGTATGTACCTGTGTAACAAAATACGACGTCATCATCATCATTATACCATATCCGCTCCCTATGTGGACCATATGGAATCCACAAACTGCCTCCAGGCCAAGCGAGCGGCCGCCGGCTCCCGTGCATCCTCCCAAGTCAAGTCCACGTCCCGCAGCTCTGACGCAAACTGCCGGCGAATTGTCAACAGTGGACTTCCAGGACGCCGAAAGCCTGATGCCTTGTAAAATAGGCAAGCATGGTTAAGGCATACGTAGTATATGGCCAGCCGAAACGCCTTCGCTGGATGACAGTAGATACCAAGGGTTGCTGTGTCCGTTGCCTCACATCTCTGTTCTTTACAAAGTCAAGCCACCGCACACCTAATATTCTTTTAAGACACCTGGCTCCGCCGCGATGAGACTCTCTGGTAATTTCGTCCGAACGAGGATCGGAAAATGGAAGAGGACTTACCAGAGCTGGACTCAAGGGCGGGATATGAGCTGAAGGACCACCAGGTTAAGTATCCATACTGGAACACCACGTCGAACTGGCGCGGCGGGACACAAACGAGGGGCACAGCACAACTCACTGGTCGAGGGGTTTCTGGATGGGAAGCATGGATGACGAGTATCACGAGGGTATAACGAGGGTGGATAGAATGAAGAAAGATCTGAGAAGGACGGATGTTGCGAGGTAGAGTAACGTTGCTGCTCTGACATCGAGACTGAATTTTAGTTGGAAAACAGGTGACAAAACGGAATGGAATGGGTGAAGGTAGGCGATACATTTTTGAGAGGAATTCGAACTACCTATACCAGAGAGTATCAATGATGGCCAATAAGACACCTACTCTCAAAACTCAGAAGCCTGCTATTTATTATTTACATTCGGCTACAATCATTGTTAAATGTTGCCACAACTCTCAAAACTTGAATCATCAAAATGTTGCCAAATTCTTGAATTTTCTTTATTCAACCGGCTACATATAATAGGTAATGAGTATAGCACAAAACTAGATTTTTTCAGCATTTCGTTGTCATGTTTTAGAGGTGCATTGCTTCCTTGCTTGTCTGACCCGATGCATATAATTTAATGTACTTTTTCTTACTTACTAAATTTATCAACAATTATTATTTTTTTTTTAATCCCATTTTTTGTTTTTGTATTTTATATATTTGTTTTTAGTAATTTATTTCATTATCTGCATAAAATATATATTCTGGTTATATTTTCTTTATTATTGATATTTATGTTATTGTGTACTTTGTTAATCGTATTTTTCTTATTTTATTGTAAAGGGTACAGTGTACCGTGCATATGAAATAAATAAATAAATTCGACTCCAAATATGATGTAAATTAACCAGTTTTCGTGTTGTACTACGAGTTTTGTAACTTCGTGTATACAGAAACCACGGTATGTTAGACGTTTAACCCTTGAAGATCTATCGTTCTCCTGAGCAAATTTTCATTTTACAGTAACCCCTCGCTACAGTATTGCCACGCAAATTTATTTCGGAGTGACGTCAAAAAAGTTCTCTAACCTTTGCCCTAGTTCAGTGGTCGGTAGGTCGCAGCTCGCGAGCCATTTGCGATATTTTTTATAAACTTGACTATACTGTAATTCCAGAGCTCCAGCCTTTTATTTTTATTTAATTTTATTTCTTGTAATAGCGTTCATCAAATACTTATAAAATATGCACTCTTATTTTAACATGATATTCATATTTTATATAAATATATACAATGGTAAACACACTCACATCGCACATTATTTAACACGTTTTTTAAATGTTTTTTCTTCATAGATATTTTTCCCCCGTTTATAAAAGCAAAAGTGAAATCGAGCGTTAAAAGATAAGCTTTAACTTTAAGCGTACAGGAGCTGTAAGCGTATTTACTTAAGGAAGAGGTTAACGCATAGGAACCGCGTGTAACCTAAAATTTACCTATAACCCAGAATAAAAGAAAAAACGTTTTTCTTTTAAACGGGTGGTGGTGGCTTGAAGTTGTAGCGTCGCGGTCTTTGGGTCCAGATCGTTACCACGACAGGATTGCATAGATTTTTTTGAAAAATTCTTTTGTAGTAATAATCTATAGTTATTTATTAATTTTAATATCAACTCATTGAATAAATTATTTAAAAATCTGGTTCCCGACAAAAAGTCTGTCTACCCCTGTCGTAGCTGATATTAAACAAAGAACCGCTGCCAAAACAGATTGCCACAATCTGTGCCTTGTATAGAAGTGTCAAGATCTATCTTCTCCGTTCCACTTTCATTGTTATTTCTTCCTTTTCCCTCGTCCTTTTCCCTTTTTCCTCCACCCCAATTCCTTCGCCCCCACTATCCTACCAGCCCTGAATCCTGATCCTTACGAGATCATCGCAAATCCTTTACGGATGGGTTGCTGTTTTCAGCTTACTCGTTTTCAAAATGATGTACAAGAATATCAAATAATAAAGGAACTATAAATGATTGTATCCATGTATGTTATTGAATTCAAAAGAGGCACATATAGTCCTTGTTGGTTAGATATACTACTACGCGATCATTCTGACCTCGGTACAATGTAGAGCTTACTACTTCTACTATTACTACTCCTCCTCATTTGCAACTGATGGTGCATAGGGCATTGCATTGGTTTGAAACCAGGTGCAGTAAATCTTGACTATTTGTTACATTAGGAAGCGGTTTTGAAAATAACCGAACACAGTCCCCGTGCATCCTCCGAAGTCAGGTCTACGTCCCGCGGCTGATTGTCAACAGTGGACGTCCAGGACGCCAATAACCTGATGCCTTGTAAAACAGGCAAGCTCGTTAAGGCTCTCGGAAGGCATACGTAGTAGTATATGGCCTAGCCAGCCGAAACCCTTTTACCGGATGACAGAGATTATGGTTATTAGAAAAAAAGCAAAAAAATCATACATTACTAATATGCATGCAAAATGTAATGAAATTCATAAATAAAGAGTGAGTGGCTTATCAAAATTTGTAAATAATATAAACAATAAGCCTGTTTGACGACAGCAATTCTAATTTTTACATTGAAATGATTTTATAAGGAAGAAATTTCCACTTGAAAGCATTTTTAAAAAATTGAAATTTATGACGTTTTCGCAATACGCTGAATTATTCATGGGTCGTATCGACAACAGGGTGTTTCAGATTTCTTTTGAAGTAATAAATATTATGTAGGTTTGAACAATAAGCATGTGTTGTACAGGTTGGTCAGAAATACGTTTTTCTGGACATGCGCTACAGGGGGTGTTATTAAGACAGATGACCCAAATTTCCAAAGGAAAAAAGGTACGGCGATTCTTTATAACCACGGTTCGGTTCCAAAAAGGTACTCAATGTTGACGTGGTATAAATCATCTTAGGCCTAAGGAATATAAATAATATACTTAACAGTGTGCACAATAGCTAAAAATGTATGTATGGAATAATTTTAAGCAATTTTACATACAAAAAATATCCGGTAAAATAAAATAAATATGTGTATGCTTATACATGGTGTAACAAAACTCGATGTACATGCGGGAAACGAGTGAATCTGCATAATATTTAGAGTCGATTTTGAAGAGTAAAATTTTTCATTTGACCCATAGTTTTCGAGAAAATTGAGTCTGAAGTTGATTGTTTTTTCGATAAATTTTTGCAAATTGTTATCAAATATTATTTATAAAGTCAAATTAATAGTATCTGTAAATAAAATAAAGTCAAAAACCCCATTTGAATAAGAATGTGTGCAATTTCACTTAATCTGAGGTGCTAATATAAGCTTTTATGAGAAAAATAAATAAATTTCAAACTCAGATTTAAAAGTCATATAACACATTCGACTCCAAATATGATGTAGATTCATCAGTTTTCGGGTTGTACTACGAGTTTTGTAACTCAATGTATTCCAGCTCATATTTTGTGCGCCAATTTAAATTAAACCTTCCAGGAATTCAACCTTATATATAATATGTACAAACAAATAAATAAAAAAATTAAAAATAAAATTTAAAAAATTGAAAATAAAAATTAAAAAAATATTCAATGATTTTGCTTCAGTATAACGTTTACAAGTCTTTTTTTTTGTGAACAATTTACCTGCGGGTTTCGGAAGAAAATTCGCAGCCGTAGCGCCGCGCGCCGTCGAGTCTAACCAGCAGCGGAACTAGAGAGATAACTGTCTATAGTCTATACTCACATCAGCTCCACATATCCTCTATGCAGCACGATGGCCAGATAGTCTCCCGCCATGTCGGCTCTCTCTCCAGTTACCATGAGCACCCCGTCACGTGACGTGGGGCGGAAGTGTATGCGCAGGCGCACACGCTTGTAGGCTCCACGTAGGGCTGGTAGCGCCAGCCAGCCAGCTCCGGAGAAGCGAGGCATTGAGATCGGAGGCGCCACTGGAAAAAATGAAATTCTCAAGTGAGTTAAACATGGAATAAATTGCAATAAGTAAATGAACTTATAAATCGCACAAAAAGCAGGTAGTGAAGAATTGAAAATTGACGTGACTTGCGTGCATGAACTATGAAATTTTGACAAATCGAAGTTTTTTTACTTAGTTTGGTTATAAGATTGTTTTTCATTTACTTAGATATAAAAAAATATTTTAAATATATTTGCATTAGATTTCTTCGCGATCTAACTTTGAAATTCAATCTTGGCCAAACCCTACAATTTTATGATCAGCGCCTTTTTCATTTCGATGTTGACAAGTTGGAAGTTCGGAGAAAAATTGCCTTAAAAAAGACTTAATGTTTCTCCATAATATAATACATGGCAAAGTTGATTCTATATTCTGCTTGGAAAATATAACTTTGAATATTCAAGTCGGCGCGGGCGGTTGAGATCACATAAAACATTTTTTGTCCCAACTTTTAACAATAACATGGCGCACTTTAATTCCTTATCTCGCATGTTAAGACTGTACAATAACATAGAAAAACATTTAAATATTTATGTATTTAATGATAGATGTGGTTAATTCAAGAGAAACTTGAATTTTTTTTATGACTTCTGATCGAACATATTTATACAAAGTACTTAAAGCTTTTTTAAACCTGTAAATTGGATACGAGTATTATAATGCTGTGTAATTCTGTAATTGATGTGCAATAAAACCATGTATGTAATTATTATGATAATATGTAAAATGATAGATATTGTCACATTATACAGTTACCTGTAATTAAAATATCCCCACATTTAGCAAATTAGATGTAGTAATTTGTTTTAATATTGGTTCTCACAGTTTGAAAGAGCTTTCACGACGAAACAGCTTTCATTTAATTAAAATATTTCAATAGATCCAAATATCAGAAGTTTGTTTTTTAATGCCTTTGTATACTGCGGAGTTTTATATTAAAATATATTAAATGCCAAAAACCAGCTTCAGCAATTAGGCTATCAAACTTCGTGTTTGATAGCAGCTTTCTTTTTATGCAACTATTTAGGTGAATTAATTTTTATAGAAATATTGCCAGTTTCATAAAAACGTCCGTGTGATTTAAATTGGCAAATCCAAAGTAGAACTTTTGGGAAAATCTAAAGAAGTAATTTTCGTGAATTATACAGTATTATTTATTCTATTGAACAATAATACCGCTCTAAAGTGCGGTGGAGTCATCAATAATTTTGGCCTCCTATCAGTGGCCAAAATTTTGACACTCAATCAAAATGTCTCCTCTCCTGACACCCACAGCTGTCAACTTAGCTCCGGATGGAGTGAAATTGATCGCTGTGGAAGTAGCAAGGAATTCTGGTAAATTATTGGTCCAGATGCTTCACTCCACTTCATTAGGTGAACAGTGAAGACCTCAATTTAACGGTAGGGTAAGAAAAACTATGATTTAAATATCATCCACTTATTGTTGGTTAATTAGTGAACCTGTTGCAAATTATGTATTATGTAACAGTAAATTAGTGTGAAAATGTTGTAGCCCATACAGTATTGTGTTTCTATAGTATTTTAAGTGGTCTGAATCACCCATCGTAAGGTGAACAAAATAAATTATTAGAACGATTCCTGTTTTGCTATTTGCAAAATCTATGGATTTAAACAACATTTAATTTGAGTGTGTTAAACGAGAAGTTTGGAAGGGAATATGGATAACTATATATTTCCTATTCCATCAAGTACCAAGTGGCCACTTAACCCAACCAGACAGGTCATATGCTCTATCAACTACTTCTACTACTTTCCCTTATCCGTACACAGTGGTGCATAGGGCACTGCATCGTCATCACCAAGTGCAGTATATCTTGATTTTTTTTATTTAATGTAAGATGTCATACGCTTCAGTATCAGTCCTGGTAACACACATTCATGAAATATTAATATCAAAATCACATTGTAAATAAATATGTCATGTCGAGCCCCTACGGGAATTGAACGCGCGACCTCATGCACGGTAGCCAAATGCGTTACCACTATGGTACGAGGCGGACCTCCTAAACAAACGTGAAACTCCTAAACATCCTCCCATCTAAACATCTCGTCTTTGTTGATAAATGAATTTTAATTCTATGAATTCTATGAAAGCGATCCATAACAAAATCTATAGAAGATTCCACGTACAATACTGTGGCATACAGGAATAGACTACAGTCATCAAAATTCCAAAAATGACTTAAAATAATATCTGTAATATCTTAAAAAGCTTCAGTTAAATATGGATATTATAAAATAATTCTTTCAAGCCGAAATGCCTTTTTGTAAATTGATGAAGATTACCAAATTTATGGATATTTAGCAAAGTAAGAAACTTTGAATGGCTCTCCGCACAATGAGATAAAAGTGACAAATGCCACAGAATAGGTCGGACTATATTTTAAAAATGAATAGCTACAAAAAAGCACTGCTCACAGAAATGTTTTCAGACGAATATTTTTATACAAAATAGAATAATGAAACTCTCTTTCATTTTTACTCTCTTTATTTTCGTGTTTATCATCCAAAAAAAAAACATTACGAGTTATTGTACAAAATACTGTACAGTAAACACAGTAAAAAAATGCATAGCATTTCGTCTACTCTCCAAACTGTTGTAGTCCAGCATGCTTCATAGCTATAGCCATAGGATATAGCCACGGGTATTACCCGTATTCCTTCAGATAGAGATATCTCAAAAACTTATTTTGAATTCTTCCCATCATATCTTCCCATTCCTCGGCTTCTACACTTGCATTTAAACTTCTTTTAGCCGTTCGTTCTTTCATCACTCATTCGCTCCACATGACCGGACCATCGTAAAAGCCCTTTCTTAATTTTGTCGATAATGCTTATCTCAGCCTTGCACTCTGCTCTATTTTTCGACATTTGTACACCTATCATACATAGTCTTACACATTCGCCTGAGAGATCGCATTTCACAGCACTCAGTCTACTTTCATCCTTCTTTTTCCAACACCACGCTTCACTACCATACATAAGGGTTGGTACTAGAACTCCGTTGTGTACTGCCAATTTTGCTTCTTTTGATAGGTTCTTATTTGCCACTATCGATTTTAAGGCACCATTACATAAGGCGGTATCCAGCACTAACCTTTCTCTTAATGTCCTTATCCACATTTCCGTCTCTTGTAAACATACTTCCTAAATATACAAATTCTTCAACCTCTTAACTACGGAATAACACTAGGTAATTAAAAAAAAACTGACCTTACTAGCTTTTAATATCCTGGCATTCGTAACGTAACGTTTATAATACGTTTTGAAATGTGTAGGTATAGGTACACCCCCTCTATCTACTTAATCCCTAGCCGTATGGAAACAAGGGTTATAACCACCCCTCCGTATACTTGTACCTGTCAAATGCAGAATTAAATAACATAAGGCACATAATACACATTTGTGTATAAGATTTCTTAAGTTTCAACCACAAAATGTATTACAAGGGTTACCTACTTAAACAATTCTGTTGTCTGAAATATTTGAAGGCTGAATTGGTTTGCTGTGTAAAAAGCGCTTGAGAAAATGATTTAATATTAATTTTGCAATCCACCCACCATTTATTTCAATAAATTATGAGTAAGTCTGAGTTTTAGTAAGAGAAACATTACTGTTTCTTAATTTATGAAGTTCAAAATATGTAACAAAGAAACGCATATTCGATAACTCCCACTTTTCAGAATAAAGAATGATAAAACCAAAGAGGATAGGATTTTCGGTATCTTTAAATGTAGAAAAACTTTTTTCAATTAAGTTTTTTAAAACCACAATTTGACATCTCAACAGAGACGAGAAGTTCAAAAATGAATATGGATATCTAGGCGTTTAAAAGGGCTTATGACCTGTCATTGGCTGGGTCAAGTGGCCACATGATGTATTACAACACAGTGAAATGGCGTGACGCTTCACATATGAAAACTCTCTGTCATCAATTGAGAAAATTGCTAAGCATTTAAGCACGCCGAGATATTCATATTCCCTTCCAAACTTCTGGTCTCTGTTGAGATGTCAAATTGTAATTTAATGTTAGCCCGTAATGGATATAATCCAGTTTTTGTCCACAAGTATTTGGACACACTCAAAATGTTGTTTCGAAAAAAACTCTCCAATTTCTGGTATCAGAGTCAAAAATACACTCTACTTAGATTTCATCCTCAAAATATCATCCCAAAACAAAAAAATATATTTTAAATAAGGAGTTATACTGGAATTTTTTTATATTTTTAAAATACATAATTTTCTACTACTACTACTACTACTTTCTCTTATCCCCACCGAATGGTGCATAGGGCACTGCATCGCTACACCAACTGCAGTGTATTTTGATTATTTTATTACATGAAGGTATGATGATCAGTATTACGCGTCAGTACCAGTCCATCATTTTCTACTACGCGTTAATACAAATATGTACAAATATGTAAATACACCTTTGAATAGACAATATTTTATGAGTTTTTACTCCACCATTTGATTTTCCAAGCATAACTTGAAACTTAAAGCAAGCCTTTGCAAAATTTGTAGCCTTAGCCAGTCTAACAAATGCTAGGGGATTAAGTAAATCTGGTTTAACTAGAAAGTAAAAGATACATTTCGTCGGTGGAAAGAAAAAGTTACTAAGCGACATAACTCGTGCAAAGGAAAATATTACCAAGTGACACGATTTAACTATGTCGCTTGGTATCATTTTCCCTTCTACACATTATGTCGCTTAGAACCTTTTTCCTTTCCACCGTCGATTTGTACATTTGGATTATTTAACCGTTCGCTATTTTTAACCAACGGGTTTGTGATTCCGAGTCAGCAGAAAGGTTGGCCCTTCGAGATGTGAAGAGGTCGAAGCCAGTGGTGACCAAACGGGGATTTACGATCGACCGGACGGAAAATTAAAATAACTAGGAAATTTTAAATAATGTTAATAATTTATAGTATATAATAATTACGAGACAAGCAAAAATTTTATCATCTGTAATAATTAACATTTTCTACCTCATTTACACTTTAAAATATTTCATATCGTCGATCCAATGCCAAAACTCATTTAAAACGTCCATTTAAGATGTTGAGTTAAGAAATTGAAATTAGAAAATTGTAAACCTATTTCAATTAAAAAAAAAAAAAAATGTTTCAGATCAATCCGTTTCACTCCGTTAATTTTTTATTTTTTTTTAATTAAAAAGAAATCTATGCAATATTATGATATTTGCACATATTTCAATTTGTAAATACTATTTTCAGTAAAGCCTAAGCGGCTTGTACTTGAAATTAGGAATCGAGTCGTGTCGAAGTTGGGATTCGAACCGACGATCTCTGGACTCAGAGACCGCTACGCTACCCACTGGGCCACCACCCGCTATTTAGATACTTTCCTAAATAATAATTCAAACATGTTTACGATACTAATTTTAAGCTTAAAACCTTAATATTTTAAAACAGCATTGGCGGTTTTGGCATTGTGTGGTCAATTAAATTTTTTAATTACAATCCAAAATCGGCAGTTCGTAATAGAGTTCTGGTACCAACCCGTGAGTATGGAAGTGAATAGTGGAGTTGGAAAAAGAAGGACGAAAGTAGATTGAATGCAGTTGAAATGCGATCTATTAGGTGAATGTGTGATAAAACTATGTATGATAGGTAATGTCGAAATTAGAGCAGAATATAAGCATTATCGACAAAATTAAAAAAGGTCTCTTACAATGGTTCGGTCATGTAGAGCGAATAGATGATGAAAAAACGGCTAAAAGAATATATGATGCGACTCTGCCTGGATATAGAAGTCGAGGAAGGCCAAGAAAGATATGGCACGATCAAGTAAAACAAGTGCCTGAAAGTGGACATGTGAGAAGTCGGAATAATCGACGTGCGTGCATCAGAAGATGTATGAATGTGGAGGAAGCAAGATAAGTATGCCAGGACAGAGTGATGTGGCGTTCTATCCTCTCTGCCTACCACTTCGGAGAAATGGCGTGATGGTTAGTTAGTTGATTAGTCGAACGCATGGATTGTAGATTTATGATAGTTAAATGTTGACGTCGATTCTTATAAAGTTGGCCTTCCCTGGTTTATGGGGTATAACTGGAATAGGGATGAACTGAGACTTTTGTGAATAGGATAAGTAGAGGGTAGGCGATTCATAAGAACCTCTCAGTAAGTAGTAGTGAAATATCGGAGATCTACAACTCTATTGTTAGTACTAGACGGATGAAAAACATTATACCTGTCGAAAAATAAAGCATACACTAACATAATCAGATCGTCACTGCGCAAGTTTTTAGAACGTATAAAATCGACTATTCCAAGAAAGAGACCAGTGGATGAAACTGTCAGATTTTAATGAAAGCAAATTAAATGTTTACTTACTATATCCTTGATTAAGGATTCAAAAAGTCTAAAACAGAATAAATAATATGTATTTTGTGTTTTCTTTCATTTTCTGAATTGGTATTTAGGAGGTAAATAAATTATTTTAATAAAACTAAAAAAAGTTTATATATTTAGACACAGATAAATTATTTAAAACCTAAAACAGAAATGGACGCATTTAAAAAACATCGAATTCATAGCTACGCGCACTTTATACGGGAAAGAAAACTGTACAGTTTCTTGTGCAGTTTTGAAAACTATCCCGTAGCAAGCGAAAACTGTATGGAATATTGAATGGTCGGGTCGGTGCGACGTTTGGCTGACCTTGCAGTGTTTTTTTTGTAAATGTTTAAGTTTGATATATTGAATGCCTTTAAAAACGTAAAAAACAAATAACACATTTACATCATTAGCTAGGTATATTAACTATTTTCTGTGTACGATAACAACTTTCGATCGCGCTTAAAAAATATACCTACATATTTAGCGTGACTTTTGACAGATTTTGGTCCCGTTTAACCATGAACAGCTAACCTTCGTCTAACTGACGAATACTGAATAACTAATACGCTGTATCTTTTTGCCCTGCACGCCGATGATCGTATGGTTGTTTGTCAACTCAGTACTCGCCACGGTCTCTCGAGAAGCAGGACCATCCGATATCTGATATGTAAGTACACAATTCTTCAAGATATTACAAATTTACTCGTCAATTCGACTAATGGTTAGGTACAAATAAATCCGTCATTTTTGAGCTTCCAAAACTAGTGCCCCACTAAAAATTGTTTTTAAGAATAAATATTTGATCAAATTGTTTCATTTATCAATATAACCTTTGCCTCGTATATGTGTCTAATAAATATAACAAAAACATGTGTTAAGTTAAAAATATCCTCCACGAAAAACAGTTCGTTGAATCGACGAATGGTTAGGTTTAATAGGGTATCTACGAACGTTAGGTGTCCAGGGTTAAAGCGCGCATTCGTGGCCTCTTCCCTGGAGCAGTCGTAATGTTTAACTTTACATTACATTAATTTCTCATGGGTTTCAGAAATGTTTCGTATTACGATTAAACTCTTAAATTTTAGTTGTGTACATGGGAAAAAAAATAATATTGAATTTTGGATACCATTGTTATTCCTATCCGTGGAACAAAAATGAAACAAAAAGTCGTAAAAGCAATATTGTTCTTGTATTTTTTTTATGTAATATCGATCCCCGCTGTTCTTTAACCGTCTCCTTCCCCCTCCCCTTTACATTACCACGTAAGAGTGGGGGACCTTCGTGGTACCTTATATACAATCATATGTAAGGGAATGGATCATCTGACTTGAAAATAATACCGGTTTGTCTCATTTATTGCTTAGAAAAATCAAATGAGAGGATTATTTTAGAGGATATTGATATTTTTTGTAATAACAAAACAACAAAACAAGCGAGGGATCGCATCAAAATGAAAATATTATTTGAAATGTTTTACGTTTTGTAACGAAGGGGTGTAGTATTACAGTAGAATATCATAGAAAGAAAATTTTGGAATGAGAGAGAATCTTCACATAACAGAATCTAGAAGCGAAATCCACCCTTCTTCAAACTTGCATCAATAGTAAAGCCTACTCGGGCCTTTTCAGTCCTTGAGAGCCTCTTCTGAAGTTATTGATTCCTGAACAAAAGACTGGAGGCTTTTTTCAAACCAGCCAACTCTTTTCATCATCATCGCAGAATCACTCAGAGTCATCACAGCTTTTGCACATATTTTTTAAAGTTTCTCCCCTATTCATAAAGTTCATATCACTTTGTTCAAATAGAAAATCGGGGATTGAAAGCTGAATATTGAACAGAATGAATTAAATTTTTTCATTTCGATCTCTCGATGAATATTTTATTCGGATTTTTTTCTTAAAATTTTTAATTGATCACATAAATAATTTCGTATAAAATATAGAAGCCACAATGGCTTTGAATACTTTTAGTTTTGCTATTTTTCACGTTTATAAATTGGAATTTATATATTAAATGTATAATTATTTTCAATGATATTTGAACATTTTCTTAAATTACGTCATTTTCGTAATTTTAGCTACAGAATTACGTTAAATATATATTTTTTTTTTGGCATAAATACTTTATGCCGAAGAACAAATTAATTAACCATCGAATTTACTTTGTACCCATTCTTAGCTTCTTCTAGTCAATAAAATATGAGGTAATTGTACAACATCCTTCAATTACTTATTCTGTTTATTGTGCATATTATAATTCTCATCCTAAATACTTGATTACTAAAAAAATATCATTTCTAATTTACAAGTTCTTCAAAATAAATACGTATTACATTCTAAAACACCTTACAGCTCATCGCATTGTACTTGAAACAGAGTGAATAGTTGTAAGCATTAATCTCAATCACTTTTATAGACTTCTACGGCAATAAACCGATCTAAACAACTGACCATAAACCCCAAGCTTGGCCCGAAACTCAATTCCGAATCCCAGTTTCGCAAACTTGTGGACGAAACGGGCCAAAGTATAAATGATGTATTATTTGTATGTAAATCGACAGATGTTCCTATTATACTGGACCTTTTTCCGTTTATATACGATCCCTGATCCCTGAGGCCTTAAAGGTGAATTTCAATGTACAGAAATTTATTCGGTGTAATTAATCTTTATAAATAGATACACATTCGAAAGCGGGTTTTTAGATTGTATCGCATTATGTACTTCCTAACCGTAAAAAAGCCATTTAGATTTACCAGTAAAGATAAAGATATTAGAGTAAGGTTTTAGAGATCAGAAAAACATTTTATTGCACTTTTGTAAATAGCTAATAATCCTTTGTTACTTTTTCTAAAATCAGGTTTCACTTTCCCGAAATAAAAAAAACCTCCAATTAATCTGAGTAATTAGCCAAAATATAGTATAGAACCACCGCATAAAAGGCTTAAGGATGGCTTAAATAAGAACTAATTAATGTAAAAGATATTCTGTCTGTTTGTAAGTTGACTATGAAAGTAGGTTTGAGTCAACGATTTAAAAGCGTCCATAGAATTCTCTGGTTTGTTGACCTTTCTTGTCTGGATAGGTATTACAGTCCTGCAAGAATAAATATTTTTGTCAGATATTTACTAAACGCAAACGTCTGATAAATTAACAATTAGTTAGCGCAATTCAAGCTCCTTATCATTTGGCTATAGCGGAGTTATTGAACTTAAGACGAGTTTCTTTTATGAAAGCTGTCATATTTTTATAAAATTTAGCACTGTTTTTACAGTCAGTGGATAGAAAGTAAGTTGATTACCACAAACATGGGAAGCTGCGTAATAACTACACAAAATCGAGCATCTTTAGAGTTTTTAAGATAATAAATATAATTTTCAAGTTAATTTATTGTTTAGCGTAAAATAGCAAATTTGGGTATTTCTCGTGATCCAGCTCAACTCCCATGAAAATTCGAAATCAAGTAAAATAGCAAAACTGTTACTCTTATAAAAACAAACCAATTTTCTTTCTGAATCGAAAACATTTTAATATTTAGTCGACTATAAAGTTGAGTAGTGGTTTATGTAAACTGTAAACGAATCGACGCGACGCCGCGACGTGTCTACAACGCCGTCGCTGATGCCTGCAGAGACGCGTCGACGTCGTTTTGTAAAGAAATGCTACTTAGACAAGTATAGAGCTATTTCTATTCAAATTCCTAAATCTTCGCGCTGAATTTCTTCTCTAGAAGGGTTTAGATTTATTGTATCTCAAAGGACGACTAGAAATTTCAATATCCTTGAGAAACTTAAAGCAACTCACACACTCGTATGCTCTTAGCCGAATGTAAGGCAGATTTAACAATGATCTTAGTTGGGTATGTGTGTGATGTTTTATCTTATTTTGTTATGTTTACGTAATAATTTTTGACGTGATAACATCTAATAAATCGATGAACGCCGGCTGCACACACGAAAAAGCATGACTCATTGTCACGTTCCGCCTGAGCTGAGTGTGCAAGCGAAAGCGCGGAACAAGCGATAGAGAGGCACGATCGGCCTAAGCGTTCGGTTTGTGACGCATCTATCTCTCTTCCACTCCATCGGCTGTTGCGTCCGAGTACAAAGTGAAAGCGAAATTGTCATCACCAAAATGAAATGAAATCACCAAATTGTGCACTTCCAGACCAAGTAAATATGTTATCGATAGTACCAGACCGATCCTTTAAAAGGATATTTTTATTTTCCATCACAGCAGGTAGCAAGACTGAACCCACGTAATTGCTCATGGTTAAACATTATATCATCATATGTATATAAGTTGTAAATAAATTGTTTAGCACATTGTTACTTGTAATTAATGTGTATAATTTAAGTAAACCAATATTTGAATTAACTCCGGCTTTGTATTATACAAAATAATGATAATTCAGTAATAATAATTCAATTCAATTGATAAAAGTATGCTATTTTTGATAAATGTTTTCTTATGACGTTATCTCGTAAAATTATCGTCCGTAAACCGACTTTACAGACAGCCAAAAGTTTTTTTTAATGAGGAAACATTTGCGTTTTTATGATACCACCCAAATATTACAATTTCGGGACTACTTTAAAATAGTTGGAAACAACAACCGACCAGAAAACAGGAAACAAGTTGTGCTGGAGTGGAATTCGCACCTAGAGGTTCCAATCTGGAGCCAACGACTCAACCACTAGACGACCCGGTTCAACACGGTTGCTTTGTACATTGACGATCAAATATTTTATGTTAAAACCGTCAGGAATTGAACCCACGACTTCAAGCTGTAGCCCAACGCGCTATCCGCTAAACTTATTAAATACAGTTTATTAATGTACATTGACAGTACACAACGGACTTCTGGTACCAACCCTTTTGTATGGTAGTGAAGCGTGGTGTTGGAAAAAGAAGGATGAAAGTAGACTGAATGCTGTTGAAATGCGATCTCTCAGGCGAATCTGTGGTAAGACTATGTATGATAGGTGGACAAAGGGCGAAATTAGAGCAGAGTGCAGGACTGAGATAAGCATTATCGGCAAAATTAAGAAAGGGCTTTTACGATGGTTTGGTCATGTGGAGCGAATGAGTGATATAAGAACGGCTAAAAGAAGTCTAAATGCAAGTGTGCCTGGATGTAGAAGCCGTGGAAGGCCGAGAAAGACATGGCACGACCAAGTACGTCAAGTACTTGAAAAAGGACGTGTGAAAAGTCGGAATAATCGGCTTATGTGCACGAGAAGATGTATGAATATAGAGGAAGCAAAGGAAGTCTGTCAGGACAGAGTGGTATGGCGTTCTATCCTCTCTGCCTACCCCTACGGGGAAACGGCGTGATGGTTAGTTAATGAGTTAGTTAGTTATTTATGTAAATATTTTCATAATATTTATTTAATTATCTTATAAATGTAATATTTCTTAAAGATATCTTAAAACTTCCCAGATATTCAAATGTCGACCAATTGATCCGGGGTAATGGCATGAAGCATCGTGCGGATAAGGTAAATGGGAATTTCGCTATCGACTTTATAGGGGACATTCGGTCAAAGGGTACTCTGGGATATCGATAGGGGTCCCTAGGACGGAATTGGGCCAATTCGGACCCTTTACACAAGTTTTCAAAAATACAATTTTAATGAGATTAAATAATCTTGATTTATTGTTTCTTGGGTATTCTTTTTAAACCCCTTCTCGTGTATAATATTTTTAATGAGGTCGAATAAGGTTGTCTTTAAATTAGTCAGTGAATTTAAATTTGAAAGTGTGTTGTGGCGTTATATTTAATTATTACTGTCCTCTCTGCCTACTCTCAAGATGAAATAGTATGATGATTAGTTAAACATTAAAATGAATATGAATAATGTTTGTCAAACATATTACTTAAAAGCTAACTAAATTTGGCCAATTTATTTTGTTTACAGTAAGTTATTGTAAGATACATATTCAAAAGTAAACCGTATAAGCCTCTACTAATTTGGCCACCATAACGCCAATATTTATGGCGTAAAATTAAGAAACGGTAATCCGATTGAGCGATAAAAAGAGATGGCTAGAAAGTTGGTCGCCATCCATTGACTAAGAAAGGGGTCTTAAGATTATTCAATGCGGATATGTAATCCTTGTCTAAACCTTGGGGGTAGCAAAATTGGCGCGAAAAAACGGTACGGAAGCATAAGGTCACGTGACAAAAGATAGCGACCGTTTTGTCGGAATGGGAACAATTCAGATTTGGAACGCGTGTGACGCGTGCCGGAGCTTTCGAATTTTGAAAGGTTTTCGAATTTATACATTCACAAACGGTATAAGCGCCACGCATTCCCATGGCACATACGCACGATCACTTGTATGTTTTACGAAGCGATAGCATTTAAATTTTGTGTACTATTGGCACTGGAGCGGGTCGGAAGGGGACGAAGGGTTATGCGGAAATTGCCGAATGTCTTGGGACAATATAGTAGGTACGTATACATTTCCGTTTAAATAATGAAATTTCACTCTTGAGATCTTGTTCTTAATATTTTCCTGCATTCAGAAATGCGTAAATGTGGAACTCGCATCTTATTATTTGGTTTTTATTCCATTTTGACTCTGCCCTTGTGTATATGTATTTAGACTCATTCTCAAACGCCAAAAATCACTAGTAATTTAATTCGTTACAATATCGGAAAATGAGCCTTAACCTCAGATTTAAAATCAAAAATATTATTTCAGGCAGCTGACCACTCATTCAAAATAATAAGCTTTAACTGTGTTTTTTTTTTTCAAATATTATTTGTATTTTTTATCATAAAGTCTTAAATTACTTTCCCTATAAAAGTATTTTATTATTTTGCCTTTGATAGTAGCGAGCCAACTCATAAAAAATGTATGGATTTCAGTCCGAAGCTTTTGTTTCGCCCTCTAATGCTGCTAAGGGTTTAAAATATGGTATTCTTACCACAAGGCCCGTTTTTTAATACTGGCTCAAAGAAAATGACTTTCCTGCGGTTAATTATAACTTCAAATGGAATTTAATATGCAGAATAGAATTTCTAGAGAGTCTTTGACGATGGGTTGGTCATGAGGATCGAATGAACGCTGAAAAACGGCTTAAATAATAATGCGAAGCACCTAGAAGTCGAGGAAAGCCGAAAAATTGGAATAATAGACTAGTGTTCATGTAGATGACGCGAAGAAAGTGTGTCAGAACAGAGCAGTGTGGCGTTGTGTTCTATCCTCTCCGCCTACTAGTCGAGTAAATATAAGGTTTAAGATTGCATTAAAGAAACTTCAGTAAATTAGTTTTTATATAACAGCGTTGCTTAGTAAAATACTAAGCATTTTAAGTGCTTTCATATTACGGGAGTTAAATCCTGAGAGTTAATTAAATTTATGCCCAACGAAAAATGATCTTATGGTGATATTAATATTTATATTCAAGGACATCTTACAATAAATTATGGCACAAGAAATCTCAAGGGGGTATAAGTGTATAAAACGAGATTAAATCGCACTTCGGGAGATTTGAAATATTCAATATCAATTTTTTTTCCGGGGATTATTTATGATTACTTTAATTAAATCGTTTTAAAAGTAGCCAGTATGTACAAAATCAGCAGTGCTCTATTCTTCGTTCATTCTTAAGATTTAATTTTATTATTTTAATTAGCTGATTACACAGGCCAACACACATTTTGGTGCCTGCGATTTTTTTACTGTTCCTGAGTAATTTTTGGATGCAGAATGTAAAAAAGTTCTCAAATTTTGTCTATCAGATCTAGTTTTTGAGATTTTTAGAAAAAATTGTGTATATAATTTACGTTATAACTGTTATAATATATGATATTACTATTGACAGTTAAAAAAAACAAAGACACATGGGATTTAAGTATTTATTGCAAAAACTTAATTTACATAATTACATTAGTCACTAATCACATAAAAATTTTCTTTTATACGATTTTCTAGAATGGAGTTTACTAGGGCAGTCTCGCTGAAGGCTCCAGCAGTAGTCCGCCATCATGTGGCTATCCCATCGTCCTTGATAACGATATTCCATAGTTTTAATATCCTGGTGGAATCTTTCCCCCTGTTCTTCACTACAATCACCTAAGTTTTCTGGAAAACGATCTAGGTGGCTGTTGAGGTAGTGAACTTTTATACTCATGTTACAGCCGAGAATATTAAAATTTGAAAGCATAGTTTCCACTAATTCTACGTAATTCTCTGCTTTATGATTGCCAAGAAAATTTTGTACTACTTGAACAAATGAACTCCAAGCGTTAGATTCAGCCTCGTTCATTGATGTGGTGAATTGTGGATCTTTAACAAGTTGCCTTATTTGAGGACCATCAAATATACCAGCATTTAGTTTTTCGGTGCTAATGCCAGGAAATTTACGTGACAAATACCCAAAACAATTTCCATCTCGATTTAACGCCTTCACAAATTGCTTCATTAGGCCTAGCTTGATATGCAAGGGCGGAAGTAAGATTTTTTCTCTTGAAACCAAAGGTTCGTTGATCACGTTTTGTATTCCTTGAATCATGACATCTCTTGAAGGCCAATTTTTGTTAACCCAGTGCTCATTTTTAGCTCTGCTGTCCCAAAAGGCACTGTATTGAGTAGTTCCTAGTATAGGAACATTGGGTCAGGGACAATTCCAGGTATCCATTTGGCTAATTAGATTCTGGGAAATTTCTATTTTGACGATTAAGTACATATTTATCTCTTTATTTTGTTGTCCTTTATCAGAAAAAACTATATCATTTAACCTGTAACGTGTATCTCAAAAACTAGAGCTGATAGAAAAAATCTGGTGGCATTTTTGGAATCAGCACATTAAAAACATCTAAAATCAGATGTTAGATTTCTGGCACCAAATTTTTTTTTTCATTTTGTTGGCCTGTGTTATTAATAAGAAATCGAAGATAATTGTCAAAAATGTTTTCCGAATATTTATCTTTTATATTCTAATATTATCCCCTGAAGTGCAATAATGCAACCCTCTTCCATACAAACATATTTATATTAGATACTATTGATATCCCAACAGAGACATAGAAACTCTGGAAACGAATGTGGATTATCTAGGCGTTTACAGGGCTTATGACATGTCATTGACTGGGTTAAGTGGCCACTTGATGTATTACAACATTCCCCATTCCACCCACCATCTGATAACCATATATGACAAATTTTTGAAACTTGTATATATATACAGAGCGTCCCAAACTTATGGGACATGAAGGGGAAGTACCTTAAATATCGTAGATAGTGTATTTTGCTGAAAGAAGACTTTATGTTACTTTTAAAAGTTAGTAATTCTGCATTCATAGATTTTCTAAAAATTACTTGCTTCGTCTGGGAATCGAACCGACTTAAATGTAAAAAAAAAAATCACCCTACTTTTATGATGCCAATCGAAAGAATAGCTAAAAAAAATAATAACTTTGCTTAAGTAACATAGTATTTTAAAAGAAAGGAACAACGTAAAATGATTGAGTCAGGCGATTTGCGTAAGACAAGAGGGATCACATTTTGAGCTTTTAATTAATTAATTTACAAAAAAATACTTACTTAATTGACTACGGCACTTTCATGTATGTTTTTAATTTGATTAAAATGATTAATTTCATGTTGTTCCTTTTTTTTAAAAATACTATGTTACTAAAGCAAAGTTATTATTTTTTAGCTATTCTTTCGATTGGCATCATAAAAGTAGGTTGATTTTTTTTTGACATTTAAGTCGGTTCGATTCCCAGACGAAGCAAGTAATTTTTAGAAAATCTATGAATGCAGAATTACTAACTTTTAAAAGTAACATAAAGTCTTCTTTCAGCAAAATACACTATCTACGATATTTAAGGTACTTCCCCTTCATGTCCCATAAGTTTGGGACGCCCTGTATATTGAACTCCCGTTCGTAATATCACATTGGCAATCAATCTTTATTGGTGTAGTGTAGGTATTTGGTTAATTAATTGGTAATTGGTTAAATTAATTGGTCCATATCTCTTCGGGAAAATAGCGTGATGATTATTGGAAAACAATTATACAATTTTTAAGAAAAAGGTTTTATTGTACCTACCAATAAACTATGAAAAATAAATGATATTTAATTATATAAAACGACGTGTAACATTATGTCCACAAGTCCACATGCTCCACATAGGAGCGAACGTTGTGAAAGAAGAAGAAGAAGGAGAAGAGTTCAAAAAAAAAAAAAAGATTTTTTTTTATACAACTGTAATTATTATAAACTTTTCTGTGGGCGCGATAAATATCAAATTATTAGAAGAATTACCCTTGTTACATTCCTTTTTTCTTTCTTTTGCCGTTTTTCTATTTGACTTTTTTCCTTCCATCAGTAAAGTGTTGTATTTTAAAAACCGGCCATCATGGAATATTTCTACATTTCTCTGTATATAAATATATATCTTCGGAGGAGAAAAGACCATAAATCTCGTTCAAGATATTAAATAAGGTTACTTCTTGTATGTATTAACTATTGTACATTAGATTTGGATCAGTGTAGGCTCCTGATACTTGTACATTCATTTATTAGGCTTTCATTAAAGGTCGGATAATGGTAGAGGTTTAGTATCATTTCATACAAATTTATACAAAAGGTCAAATTTAGGTTAGTCTTTTCAGGAAATTATCCATTGAAAACGTTTCCTTTAATTTGATATTACTGAAAATATGTTTTTATATATTTTCACGGTGCTGGACTTTCTGGAATCCTTAATTTGTTTTATTTTTCTACTACTAGCACTACTCTCCTTTATTGCATAGGGCACTGCATTGGCACACTAAGTACAATAAATATACATGAATTTTAAGTGAAATTTTTATTAAATAAAGATCAATTTTAGCTGCGGGACGTGAACTTGACTTGGGAGGATGCACGGGAGCTGGTGGCCAATCGCTTGGCCTCGAAGCAGTTTGTGGATTCCATATGCTCCACATAGGAAGCGGATATGGTATAATGAATGAATGAATGAAATTTTTATTAAATATTGGTTACTATTTCACGCTTGACCCAACTTTTTTAATTTTGAATTTGAATTTTATTTATTTAACTACCTCAACAGACCAGGAGGCCCAATACCAGAGGTAACATCGCAAACACCCAGGCTTGAGAAAAATCACTTTTGATTTCTGTGTTCTCACGGGGAATCGAACCTGGAACCGCCGTATCGTGAGTCCAGCGTCTTAGCCATAACGACGCCAGACGATTTAAGATCTTCAATCAATAAAAGTCGTAAATTCAGTCTCCCAAAAATAATATAACAATCGTTTGTTTTTCTTTGACTATAATTCATCTGTTCATTCGGTTCATCTTATTTTTTCTTTTTTTCTTCTTTTACCACGTTTGTTTCTATGTGGAGCATGATGTGGACACCACTAGATCCCTACAGGAGTCAACTTTCTCGGCTCCTCCCACGTTAGGGTGCAGCCATCAGCTTTGCCGAGTAAATCTGGAAGATGGTAATCGACGGTCTACCAGAACGGCGGGATCCTGCAGATGGAGACGTAAAGAAGAATCAGCTAGGGTTCAGGCTCTACCGAGGCATCCGGAGTACATGCCCAAGCCAGGACAAGTGTCTGAGAGGGATACTAGGCATTAGGTGGTATGACTTCATAACTAACGTTGATGTTCGTGAACTGACGCAGTAACCTCCAAAAACTGGAGTCGTGAAGTCGAATTTCAAACTTCTTTCATAAATCATATGAAATACAATAAATCTAGACACTAAACAGCCACATTTTTTAGCCGGTAAATAATATTTTGTGTTATCAAGTATCTTAAGACTTTTCTTTCAGCTTTTCATTTCAAAACCTTACTAACTGATAATTTAATAAATAGCGGAGCTATAAGGTATCGCGTTACATCTTTATTCGCTCAGTCTTACTTCAAAACATGTATTTTAAATATCCCTTTCCATCACAGAGATCCTACATAATACTCAAGGCCCCGGATCCTTAGTAAAATCCTTTCCTAAAAAAGGAAACTTTCCAACACGAAGTTGCGATGTTAAAGGATTAACAAGACATTTCAGGAAGGCTTTTTTTTGCTCTGGAAGTATTTCATTTCGCTTCTTATTTCCATTAACGAAGTGAAGGAAAACATGAGCTTCCTTGTAAGAGAGCTAGCATAGCAAAAGTTTACAAACTAAAAGATTGAATGTTATGTTTAATTGAACAGATCAAGAGATATGCAGAAAAATCATTATTGCAGTGTGCAATAATCAAATTCAGTATTATGTCAAATTCAATATTATGTCAGTAGACCAAAGAATTACATATAATGTTGCTTGCTAATGAAATTCACAAAATTGTAGAAGGGATAATTCCAAGATGTTTGCAAAATATTTTTTTTTCATAAATATGCAACAAGAGTTTAAAAAAAAAATAGAAAAGAAAAAAAACTATGTCACAGAATTGTCTCATGTATAAGGGCATTAAAATGTATGAGGAGATGCCAGAAGAAAAATAAAAAATGAACAAAATTTAAAGTTATTTAGGGTAAAGTGTAAAAAAAATATGTGTGATAAATATTAGTGTAGGATAAGAGTAAATAGAAAAAAAATTAATTAAGTGTAATGTATTAAGTCCATGTAAAAATTATATAGTACTAAATAAATATAATAACAAAAAATATTTAAAAAATCGAAAACAGCCAATCAGTTCAGGATTTGAACCCGGGTCCCTTTGATTACCGGTCAGCTCAACAATCTATGAGATTTACCGAGATTTTAAGAAATGCCTACCGCAGTTAAAATTACTATTGTACCGATGACGAGTCGAAATTAAAATTTCGCATTTTTAGCCGACATAAATATTTATTATGAAAAATATCTATTGAATAAAAATCAGTAAATTCAATTATATGATAATTAATCAATTAACTAGATTTTATGTAAATTATGTTATGCCGTGGTTGTGAGCCATACTTTGACAAGAGGTATGGAAGTGTTAAATGAACTTAGAGATATTGAGATCAAAAAATTAATTTTATATGATTGATTCGTTCCGTATACACTAAAAACCTGATGTCTAGTACAAAGGCTGACAGGTAACGACGAAATTAAAAGCCTATAGGTACTCTTTGATAAGCCTGAAAACTATAAGTAGGTTAAATTCTAAACTCCACAGAAAATAAACTAAATTAAAAAAAAAAAAAAAAATATGACAGAATTATTACAAATACTTTTTTATGCAGCAAGCAACATTTTTTCCATAGAATCAAAAGTGAAATTTAATTAAAAGCGATGAAAAAATCTTGATTGCGTATTTTATTATTATTTTTGTGTGTGATAACCACTACTTTTACAGACAAATCAACGGTAGCCTTTCGTATCAATTATTATACTAAACGTATATCATAAACAAAACTAATACCTACACCTGTTCATTGTATGAGCCGGGTTGTGGTCTAGTGGTAGATTCGAGGACTACAGATTAGAATCTCAAGGTTCGAATCCCACTCCAGAACAACTTGATTCCTGCTTTCTGGCACAGTTATTTTCGACTATTTGAATGCAGTCCCAAAATTTTATAATTGAGTTTATCATAAGAACTCAAATGCTTTTTTTTTATTAAAAAGATCTTCTAAAAATAATATGTTTTTTTTTACTTCTATTTAAAACTGTCCGAAACGAACGAAGAGCTTTTCTTTCGTTTCGCCTATGCTAACGCCTCAGATCTACGTTGACCTCGTTTTCTTTTTGACTTAATTTAAATCAATGTCTACGTTAGGGTTTTGCTGCAGGAAATTAAGGAAAGATTTCGGCTCATAAAAAATATTTCCTGAAAGAAAGTTTTCAGAATCCTGAAAGGGCTGAAGAGTTGAGTCATTTGAATGATTGAGTCGTTAGGATTTTTTTGTCAAATAAAAATCAGCAATGAACTCTTTTTTGTCGGCGGTTCTTTAAAAAAAAAAATATTTATATCTAGATGGTTCACGCAAATTTTCACCACCTAGATTTATTATTTAATTAACCTTTTTTACTTACCTACATGTATACTTGAGCGTAATCTCTCTCACCAAGCACAAGACTTTGTCTTTTTTAATTGGTGAGGCATAGCGTTAAGTGTTAATATTATGCCTTTAATTATTGTTATAAGTAATATTTAAAATAGACGAGTTCAATAAAAATTTCAATTTAAAAGATCAGTTCCAAAAATTTGTCATATATATGGTTATCAGATGATGGGCGGAATGGGGAATGTTGTAGTACATCAAGTGGCCACTTAACCCAGCCAATGACAGGTCATAAGCCCTGTAAACGCCTAGATAACCCACATTCGCTTCCAGAGTTTCTCTGTCTCTGTTGGGATATCGATAATATTGTTATAAGTTTTTGTAATGTTGTTAATGAAATACGAAATATTTTTTTTTTAAATTATAATTCTCGTCTCTGTTGAGATGTCAAAAAATATATATATACCTTTTAAAATGAAATAGCGTTTGAGAAACACCTTATGTAAAAAAATATCAAATATAGTGCTATTTTTCTCCCCCAATTTTGCCCATATAAACCCATCATTTACCTATTGTCGACAATTTAGTAGACCATTATTTCCTTGTTTGTGTATTTTGTCCTCATATTTGTCCTCCAACTCATCAATTAACTGTCATCTTGTTAGTTTTACCTGAAGTATATGAAAATACAACACTATAAGTTTTACCTGAAGTATATGAAAATACAAAGGTCGAAATTTTTTTTAAATTATTGTTAATATTTTTTTAAGTAACGTAACAGGCCAGGAGATCCACAACAATAAAAACTGTGCTTATAAAATCCCTTTGTGTTTTTGTGATCTCACCGCGAATCGAACCCGAAACATCCGTGTTGAGAGTCCAGCGCTCATATTCTGCGGAGGACACCAACAATCATTTTCATATTCTTCTTTATTCCATATTCATTTTATTTATTTATTTGTTTAACCACCTCAACAGGCCAGGAAGTCCAATAACAGAGGGGAATATCACAAATCACCCAGGCTTGATATTTTTTTCTTTTCTTTTCATCTCACCGGGAATCGAACCCGGAACCTTCGTATCGCGAGTCCGGCGCCTTAACCATTACACTACAAAAAGCTCCTTATGGCGGCATATAATATGTAGGGATATTATAGAAACCACGATTAGTCGCCAGTTTGCATGCATCTTCCTAAATCAAGTTCACGTCCCATAGATTTGACATAAACTGCCAACGAATTGTGAACAGTGGACGTCCTACAGATTAGCCCTTTATTTCGAACAGCGATTATCAGTTACTATTTATTTTTTCTATTGCGACAGCTATTGCTTTTTGACATATGTTTTTAATCCTTTATTTCTAATTTTCAGTCGGTCTTTCAAAACATTTTAAGAGTAATAAAAAATGACTGGACTATATTAGGATTTTCGTACAAAAATCTTCATCTTAATTTTTAATAAATTAATATAAGCATGTACACCTTAAATATTGCATAGATTTTTTTTTTTTATAAAAAAAAAGTTGTTTTCGATTTTTAAAACATTTCAGAGGTAATGAAATATGTCTAGACTATACTATGATTTTCATGAAAAATTCCTTATTTTATTTAGTCTGGTATGAAATTTCCATTAAAAATCGAATAGTCAAATTCAAAATTTAAATACTTTCGATCAGCTAAATAAACATCGGATAGTCAAACACCTGCCCCGAATAAAACAAAACAGTTTCAAATTCAAAAATAAATCTACGAAATTACGATGCCATCTTGCTAGGGTTGTGCAAGTATTCCCCGCCGAATTGGTTTTATTTAGGGATGGCAACACGCACAGAACTGCCGGAAAGTATCGATTAGCTCGCCCCCACTCTACCCCCAGTGGACTCACAGTAGAAGGTGGCCAGGTACTATTTATTAGGGTTGACAAAAATTTATATTATAAAAATATATATATATACCACTGACCGACTATGCCTACAGATTTTGAGACGAGACTCTCCGTCTCTTTGTCAGGAGAAGCAAGGTGTATAGTGGTACATATATATGCATGTTTGTTTAATTCAGATAAGCTACGTGTGTAAAACGGTAGACATAGAAGAGTCGGTGAGTGGTGGTTATATGCAAAAAAATGTAATATTTTTAATATTTGTACGCAATATTAATACTTTAAATAATATTTTTTTAAAGTCGGAATAATCGTCGTATGTGCATGAAGATGAATGAATGTAGAGAAAGCTAAGGAACTATGTCAGGACAGAGTGGTATGGCGTTCTATCCTCTCTGCCTACCCCTACGGGGAAACGGCGTGATGTCTTTTAACGTTAGTTTGTCAATCAAACTAGTTACATTATTTCTATGATATTCAGACATTTTCAAACTTGAGCTGATTTTTCAAAAAAGGAACATATGCTTATTTTATACATTCTTACATCTTAATTCGGTACTACTTCATCAATCGCGTGGCCAGAAAGTAGGAAACAAGATGTGGTGAAACATGTCACTTCTAGTTCGTAGTCCGCGTCTTTTACTACTACACCACAACCCGATTATGTTAAATTAGATTTCAAAATCAGTAATGGAGCATGGATGATTTTTTTTTAAACATTTTTTTTTCTTTTCTTTAATTAATTAGGACCGCCTGTTTTGTGACGACATTCCGGTTGATATAAATCATTTACAAATAACCCACACCACTTCCTTTAAAATAAAACAATAATTTCCATCTAAGGCGGGACATCCTGTTATGAAACAAACAGATAACAACTCATGTACCGTATAATGGAAATTGTGTTCTAAATTCGAAAATAATGAGCCACAACGTAGAGACGTGCGCGGTTTGTGTGCACGCACAAAAGGGTGGAGAGTTTTATGTTTGTTTGGCGAAAATCGGGGTATGTTGGGCCACAAAACGGCTTAAATCTCGTGTATTATCAAGTTAGTGACAACTGTTTCGCCTTCGCAACCGTCATTAAAACTGTCAGAAGAACTCCAATATCGACTGCATATTAACCGTATGCTACTCAAAATATTATTAGCTTAAATGATTTTTTTTTTCTTGTCCTGCGCTGAATTAACAAATGTAAATCAAACTTGTAAATACGTGTATACACCATTTAGTGTTCTTATTTAACACTTAGCTATCAACAGTTACAAACATATTATGGGTGTCCCAAAAGTGAGTTAGGTTTTCATTTCCTGCGCCGACTTGTGGTGTACGTGGTTAACACGCTGGGTTAATGATAGGTAGAGATATCTATTCGACAGGTATGTTGGATAAAATAATAATTGTGTTTTAATAATTATATTGTTGTTTTAATTTTTAAAAAATTCACATGAAGCGTGGAGCTGTCAATATTGCCTATTGTAATTAAATGATCAAGATAAACTGCACACTGTGTACTATACAGTGCCTATGCACTTTAACGCAGATTAAAGAAAAAGTAGAAATGGTTCATGGCGCGATCGATTTTAGTCAGTAAATGCAGGTATAAAATTGCGTAAGAAATAAAAAAAAAAACATTGAAATAATTAATTTTTTGTATCAATATTGACTTATAGATGAACATAATGTGGAGTAGCTTGTTTTAATAATTAAAATGAAAAGAAAACCAGCACATGAAAACAAAATATAAAAATAATAGTTATTAATTATGAAACATTTTTCTACATAAATATATAAATATACGTTTTTAAAAATCTATTAAAATAAAATAAAAATAGCATTTTTCTACGAAAAAACAGTAACTTCCTAATTATTATGATTTGCGCTATTCCATATTTATCAGCCTTTTTTTTAATATTTAAACAAAGATTATGTGTACAGATCAAAGTCATGGGTTATTTTCGTTATCATTTAGATAAGATGAATAATATTCATTGTTTCATAAAAACTATTACAAATCACACTTCAATGAAAAAATAGTAATTACATAACCATATATCGCTTTTTATTTAAACAAACCAGACACTACTACGTATTTGGAAATTATCTGCTAATTCGAAAATAAGGTGCCACAAGGTTACGCATCGGTGCACGCACAAAAAAGTGGAAGTATTTATGCGTCATTTGGTGAACATGAAGGGTATGTTGGGCCACAAAACGGCTTAAATTTCGCAGCCTCATAAAAACGTTTACAATACGAGGTCTGTTCAAAAAAGTATCGCGATTTTTTGAATTTCCGCGGGCTACGTATATTATTTTTGATTTTTTCAATAAGGAATATTACCTGCAAGTTATGCGCAATTTGCGCGAAGCAATCCGCCAGAAACGCCCGGATTTGTGGAAGAACAAAAACTGGCTTTTGCACCATGATAACGCCCCTGCTCACACATCGTTGCTTGTGCGCGAATATTTGGCCAAAAACAACACAGTAATAGCGCCGCAGCCACCGTATTCCCCAGACCTGGCCCCCTGTGACTTTTTCCTGTTTCCAAAACTGAAGAGGCCCATGAAAGGACGACGCTACGCCACGATTGAGGAGATAAAGACGGCATCGAAGGAGGAGCTGCTGAACAAGATCACAAAAAAAAATATTTTTTTAAGTGCTTCGAGGATTGGAAAAAATGTTGGCATAAATGTATTATATCCGAGGGGAATTACTTTGAAGGGGACAAAATAGATATTCATGAATAAATAAATACTTTTTGAAAAAATATAAAATTCGCGATACTTTTTGAACAGACCTCGTATATTAACCCTTAGCCACTATAAAAAAATATATTTTGTGTTTTTTTTTTCTTGTCCTGTTCGCCTTGTGGTGTAGTGGTTAACACGCTGGGTTACCATGCACAAGGTGATGGGTTCGATTCCTGACGGTGTTAATGTAAAATAATAATATATGTGTTTTTTAATAGAAAAAAAATTCACATGAAGCGTGAAACTGTCAATATTGCTCTTATGTAGTAAATGATCAAGATAAACTGCACACGGTGTACTAATACAGTGCCCTATGCACTTTAATGCAGATAAAGGAAAGTAGAAATGGTACTATGCGCAGATCGATTTTAGTCAGTAAACTGCAGGTATAAAATTGCGTAAGAAATAGAAAAAACACATTGAAATAATTATTTTTTGTATCAATATTGACTTATAGAATGACATAAGTGTGGAGAGCTTGTTTTAATAATAAAATGAAAAGAGAATCAGCACATAAAAACAAAATATAAAAATAATAGTTATTAATATGAAACATTTTCTACATAAATATATAAATATACGTTTTAAAATCTATAAAATAAAATAAAAATAGCATTTTTCTACGAAAAACAGAACTTCTTAATTATTATGATTTGCGCTATTCCATTATTTATACAGTTTTTTTAAATATTTAAACAAAGATTATGAACGTACAGATCAAAGTCATGGGTTATTTTTCGTTATTTTAGATAAGATGAATAATATTCATTGTTTCATAAAAACTATTCAAAAAACAATGAAAACGTAATTACACCATATATCCGCTTTTTTATTTAAATAACTACTACTACTTTCCCTTATCTGCACCCTAAGGTGCAAAGGTTACTGCATCGGTACACCAAGTGCAGTGTATTTAATCATTTTTATTACATGAAGGTGAGATGATCAGTCTAACGCTTAAGTACTAGTCCAAGGTATCACACGTAAAATATAAATATGAAAATCACATGTTTATAAATATTTCATTTTTACCGGATTTTTTTACGGGAATCGAACCTCGAATAATCAACAAATAATCATTTAGGACATAATAAAAGTAATCTGTGTATCTTTTTGTCTCACTTAAATCAATCAGTTGAGGGTTGAAACTGACATATTTAAACTCCATACCCCGCCGTATTCAGGGTCAGTTTAATGCGAACAATCGCTCCCCCGGGACACATGAGAACCAAGCTTGAAATATTTAAAATTCCAATAAAGCTGACCCCTACAACCATCACCCAGTGACTTTACGAAATTTAATGAGTTTGTCATCAAAACGCTTGTCAGGGGGATTTTTTAAGTGTTCTGTCCATTAACGAGTTTCAATTAAATAGTTAATTTTGATTTATAATTAGTAAATCTGTCATACGATGGCTTAATTTTCGTTTTTGACGTGACGATGTATTTTTTTTAAATGTCTGAATAAACACGTTGTTTTTTATTCATTTTAATGATTTAATTCTCCAAGATTATTATAAATTTTATTTTTAGAAAGAATTTGAGCTCATAGATATACCTAAATATTTCAATTTTGGTACTGCTTTCAAAAAGTCGGAAATAACTGTGCCATAAAGTAGGAAACAAGTTGTGGTGGAGCGGGATTTGAACCAAGATATTAAAATCCGGAGTCTGCGAATCTACCGCTAGAGCACAACCCGGTTTGTTTTCATTTCCGTTCCACAGTAAAATATCTTTCTTTATTCAGTTGATTTATTAAAATGAGTTGATTATTTCATTACAATTAATGTGGGAATGTTGTAATACATCCCGTTTCCGTTTTATTCAGCCAATGACAGGTCATAAGCTCTGTAAACGCTTGTAAAAACTTGTAAAATAAAAAAGCATATCAAATATCCTTATTAACTTTTTCAAATCACTAATTGATATATTGCTCAATTTATTTCATGGTACACAAACATTTCATACCTATTAAATATATTTAATATGGGGAATTGTAATAATGAGACTCGTGGCTTTTTCTCCGTGCAATGGTAGTTCCCAGAATTCTTCAAGAGCAGTGTTTTCTTACACATTTTAAATGTCGATCGGAAGCAAGCGGCATCGTCATATTTTCTATTAATACTTTACGAAAAATTGTTTTTAAAAATATGGCTACTGGTAGATATTTAAAATGTGTGAAAAAATAATAACGCCAGTGCTAAATTCCATGGAGAAAATTGTAGACTACGTTTGTATGCAAAAAAGAGAAAACTACGTGGCCACTTTTAAAACTAACACTAGTAAACCAAAATTTCGTAAAAAAGCTAAGTCACAAAATTCTTTGATGCACCGAGCAGTGAAAATGTATGAAGAAATTCCAGAAGAGATACAACAAAAAAAAGTGTCTGTTTTTAAGTCTAGATTAAGAAAATATATCTCAATTAATATTAAATAATTATGTTTAAGGTTTTAAAATAATAAGTGTTTATATTAGAACATAATACGTAAAAAAAATAGGTATGCAGATACTTTTTTAAGAACAAATAAATAAATAATAAATAATAAAATTATTTCGTAAAATACTTGAATTATTCTATACTAATTTCAACAATGGTAAAAAACTTGGATAATCTTTTATCATTCAAACAGCCCCATCGATTTTTGGGTATCATTGAAAGCCTCCCACATTCCCCTAGCCATCAACCTCTCACACGTGGAATATAAAGGCTCTACTTTTACCTTTACAGCGTCATTCTCATGATATTTTTTGAACTTGCCTCGGAAACGATCGGTTAAGGCCTACTTTATTGTGGTACATAATAGAGAAAATATCCGGTTTTAGAATCCAATAGCCATAAAAGAACTATATAGGGCGGTTAAATAGAAGAACAAAATACTACTTCCACCTTCCCGTATCCGCACCCAACTGTGCGCAGAGCACTGCATTCGTACATTAAGCGCAGTGAATCCTGATCATAGTTACATGAAGGCAAGATGACCAGTCTTACGCTTCCACGCCAGTCCAAGATATTACATAAAAATAAAACAAACAAACGCATTGAAATTAATATTTCATGTAGACCCCAGTAGGAATCGCACCCGCGACCTCACGCATGATAGCTCAACGCACTGACCACTGCACCAAGAAATAGAAATAAAAGTGCTTTTGCAAAAAAAAAACTTTATTTTTTAATCGTTCAAATCTTAGCAAACACTGATTAAATTTTACCGAAAGTATTTCGGCACGTAAAGGCTCGAACTTGAAGATGTTATAAAACACAATATATCGGAGGCTTTTATTCTATATGGCATTCTGATTTGGGGGAAACTTTTAAGTCTCATCTACAACACATTGAATCTCTCTCCAAGTTAGAATGCTTAAATTAATGGTCGACAAAAGAGATCGTGAAAATTGTAAAGGAAATGGGAATTTATTATTCAAAATGACTAATGTTCTACCAGTAAATGAACTGTTTTAATATCGATTTATTCTTGAGTATTTTTTCCGAGATTTATTATAATCTCAGAGTCCAAAACGTTTATAATTCACGGCAAGTTAGAAACGCGAAATTAATCATTCCTAAATTCAATAATTACTATGGCGAAAGATCATTACCAGTTGCGATCCCCAGAATCTTCAATTCTCTACCTAGGGAAATAATCAGCATTTTTTATTTTTATTTACGATGATTCTATATGCCAAGACTAACTAAAGAAATCCACTGATAACCACATGGTTAGTGGAATCTTTTTTATTTTTTGTATTAAAAAAAAAAAATATTGAAAATAAACGCCATTTTGTGGCATTGAACTTGAAATTACTTTTCACAAACATATTAAGTAACATCTCCCGTATATTTTGTTATCAGGACATTCATTGTTTTTCTAATAACTTTTTAGTGCTTAAATGGGTTGCTGAATTGTCATCAAAACCATGATGAAAATTTAAAAAAATTAATCAATATTCACCAAAAACCGTAATTCTTGTAATCGGAATGATGACAAACGATAAAACTGCCAACTGTCACATGAAAGCCGCCAAATTCGAATTCGTCCATATTTTCCGGACTTCCTTTATCTTAATGTTGTATAAAAACTCAAATAAATATTTTTAGTCTTTAGCGAAGGTGAGATTTACAAAATACCGTTTAGGCATTTTAACCCAATTCAGAATGTATGTGGGTTAAACAGATTCATAGGAAAAAAAGCATTTTGGACGTGGGGTCTTAGAAGACGGAAGTTTTCCTGTTTTGTGGAAATAATGATAATTGGATAAGTTGTTAAGGGGGGCTCACCTCTATCACAACTAGCCCCCGCTCGCCCCAGGGGACAGCCGGGACGGGGGGCGCTCACGGTGTGGGCGGGGCCGCTCGTGGACAGGGGGGGGACCTGAAATTCAGTTAATTATTGTGAAAAAATGAATTTATTCATTAAATTCAGTCTTATATGTGGGAAACAAGGGAAATGAGCCAAACCAAAGTAGTTTGGCGCTCTATCTTCTCTGTCTATCCCTTCGGAGAGCGGCATAATGATAATTTAATTAGATATTATTGATATCCCACCAGAGACAGAGAAACTCTGGAAACGAATGTGGGTTATCTAGGCGTTTACAGGGCTTATGACCTGTCATTGGCTGGGTTAAGTGGTCACTTGACGAACTACAACATTCCCCATTCAATAAAAGATGATTGCCAAAAAAAAATGCTTTGCAATCTTCTCAACAGATGACACCAGCATAGAAACATTCTGTAAAGCGGAATGACGAAGACGATTTCAATATATATAGTAGTTCCAAAATTTGTCAAATATGGTTATCAGATGATGGGCGGAATGGGGGAATGTTGTAGTACGTCAAGTGGCCACTTAACCCAGCCAATGACAGGTCATAAGCCTTGAAAACGCCTAGATAACCCACATTCGTTTCCAGAGTTTCTCTGTCTCTGTTGGGATATTAATAATATCTGATGGGTATAATCCAGTAATCCAGTAATTTGTCTACAAGTATTTGTATTCTTTTCAAAAATTTAGTTTAAATCATTTAATTAGTTTGTTTTAAACTGGTCGCCACTGAGATTAACAATGTATCTTCATATAAGTATGTAAGTATGTTTTTTCGTAATTTCTTTTATATCATCTAATCAGTATCGATGTGTTTTTCACTATGTAAATAATCACTGCATTAAGTGCGATGTACGTATACCTCATACCTTATATTTTAATTAAATCATATTTATGTATCGTTGCTAATTTGAATTTATTGATCCTTATTGAATTAAATTTCATTTATGGACTAGGTCATTATTGAAAATTACCTCAGTTGTAACCTATACTTAAAACATCATTAATACCTATATGGTGTAACAAAACTCGTAGTACAACCCGGAAACTGGTGAATCTACATTATATTTGGAGTCGAATGTGTCGTAAGTATGGCTTTTCAATCTGAGCTTTAAAAAAAATAATTTTTCTTCTCATAAAAGCTTTCATAAGTATGGCAGATTAAGTAAAATTTCACAAACCCTTATTAAAATGCGGTTTTTAATTTTGTTTTCTTCGTGGATAGTATAAATTTTACTAAATAAATGATATTTGAAAACAATTTGCAAAAATTTATCGAAAAAAAAACAACTTCGTACTCAATTTTCTCGAAAACTATGGATCAAAACAAAAAAAATTACTCTAAAAAATCGACTCCAAATATGACGTAGATTCATTGGTTTTCCGCTTGTACATCGAGTTTTGTTACACCATGTATAGAATTTTATTTACGGAACCATCTTTTGAGTGTAAAAATAATAAAATATAATACCGAAAAAAAGAAGGAACTTTTTCAGCCTTTAGCACCATTTTCAAAGGAACTAGAAGGAATCAAGGGAAGAATGCTAGCTAGAACAGAATGTGTGGCTCCTCTCTGCCTACCCTTTCGGGGAAATCACGTTATGATTAGTTAATTAAATATTTACTTTACTCACTTTTTGTTCCAAACTTGGTCCCAACGTTGTGGTCACAAGTGTTAGATCTTCTTCCCTTAGTGGTTTCCTATTGGCAGCCCCATCCAGTTCAGCGTTAGCAATCATATCAATATCCTTAGAACTCAAACCTTCAGCCTTAAGACTGTTAAGTCCTTCCAATTCCTTATACAGCTTGAATTTATAAGGATCATTGTTTCTAGAAACGTCTTCTTTTACACTTTCAACTACAGGTTCTAGCAAAACATCTCGGTTGCTTTGCTTTGGTTGTTTTGTTGTGAGTTGTTCTTGGTTCACTGTGTTTGAAACTATGTAATTTCTTGTAAAGAGTGGAGTTCCTTTGATGTTTTGATGATCGTAAGTCTCTTGTTTGGCTTTTTGCTTCGGTAGTATTACTTTCTTCTGCTCTTTCTTGGGTTTTTTGGTTTCGTGTAAGAAACTAAACCCATTGCTGAAAAAGTCATACGGGCTTATGTGTCTGGTTGGAGTGGTTGTTAAAGTTGCAGTTGATTGCGTTGTTGGTGGAGGATTCGTTGTCTCGTTTTCTGAGAACTTTGCTGGTACCAAAGCCATGTCGAGTTCTGCCGAGAATGATGCATCCTTTTGATACAAGACATCTTCGTCTGAATCGATGTAGTTTTCTGACATGGATCTCATCGTACTGTTGGCATCTGTAAAAAGAAAATTGAATAATATTAGTATATTACAAGAAAAATAAAAACAGCTAAGAAAGAAACGGAATTTATCTCCTAAAATAAAAATTGTATCAGCATGGAACATGCTAAAGTTTCTGGAACAGCTTTTTGAAACAACTCTAAAGATGCTCAAATTAAAATCATCCAAATCATCATAATGTTTTTAATAAGGGAATGTTTTGATCAAATACAGAGTCGTGTTTGATTTAAAATAATGAAAAGATTAACTTTATTGGGACTTGAAATACGTCCGTTTATAATGCTGCAACTACATCAAAATGAGACCATTAGGAGTAAAGCCAGCAACTTCCGTCATTGTGAAGACCCATAATCGCCTTAAACTGATTACCTACTACTAATAAGGGACTTTCCCTTATCCGCACCCAACAGTGCATAGGGCACTTTAATGGTACACCAAGTGCAGTATAACTTGATCATTTTATTACATGAAGGCAAGATACAGTCTTACGCTTCAGTACCAGTCCAAGGTATCACACATGAAATATTAATATGAAAGTCTCATGTAAATAAATATTTCATGTTGGCCCCCTACGGGAATCGAACCCGCGAACTCAGGCACGGTAGCCAAATGCGCTTACCACTATGCTACGAGACCGGATAAGATACGATAAATACGATAAGATACGATAAACTGATTACCATTGTCTTTTATCCCATATGCATTTTATACCATGAGTTCTTTTGCAAATCGGTTTTAGGTGATAATGCTGTTAATTTTTTCAATCCTGGGTGTTAGTGATTTGGCCTCCTAGCCTGTTGATGTGGTTAAATAAAAAGTTTTAAAAAAAATCTTATTAGTGGAATCTTGTTTAATGACATGAATGCAGTAATTAATTTTCATTCCTTGATACATCCGTTTGCAACAAGTGCAGTAGTTTCAAACCACATTTGGACTCCAACGTATCCTGTTCAACTCAACTGCAGTTCTGGAGTCGGGAATATAACGAACTATTCTCTTAACAACTCTTGAAAAGTTTCTACTCCAAAGTTGTTCCCTCCCGTCTGTGCTCAATTATAACATGATGCAATAAAAACTTTCTAGTTTAACTGGGTAAAATTAAACTGGGGTTTTCCTGAAATGCTCAACTGCTTTAAAACTAATCAAAATAATGGATTTAATTTTAAGCAACATTCGCTACCGTGTATTATTTTTGAAATATATTCAAATTTCAAGTAAACTGTATTAATTTTATGATATATTTTGATGGCTCATTACTTGGAGTAATTTTTCTAAAAAACTGTGATAAAACATCGTACAATTATTAATTTTATTATTATATCTCATTAAAACCAACGTTATCATGGATGGAACATAAAGATGTTTCAGTTTTTTTAAACACGAAATCTAATATTTCTTATTAAGTCATATTACATCAACAAAAATTACCAAGTGGGTAATAAAGTGCCAAGTGTTAAATATACTCACTTGGAAATACTTTACTCCTTCCATGCAAAACTATTAAATATGATAGAAAAGAGATAGACAATTTCTCTAAAAACTGTAAATTTGCGGTTGTAGATATTGTTCTTATACAGCGAAGATTTATTTGAATATGTACCTACGCAAGTTGTTCATTTTTATAGACAATCCCATTTACTTATTATTTTTTGTTTCAATTTTACGAAGATAAACGTAAATATAATAAAAAAATTACCTAAATCAAAAATCGTTTTCAAAAACCAATTAAAAACACGCAAAACAGAGTATTGCTTTAAATTTCTGATGACTGACAAAAAATAAATGGCATTTTTGATAAAATTTATTGAAGAAACTAAATGGAATATTTTTTTACATGTATTTATTTAAAACTTCATGTACAATTACATAGCAAGTGTACAAGGGTGGATTTATTGCTTTTAATCAATATTTTTAATAAATATTTTGTGGTTATCGTATTTTTCTCAATCTAAAAAAATATTCTTAGCTTTTTAATGCGGTTTCTCTGTGATTGTTCCTTGGGTCTTTTGCTTAACAGAAAATGCGATGATTTTTCATGTCGGTAACATAATAAACGTGATTTGGGGTGTTATCTTGTCAGGGGATAACGAAACGTAATAACGTGATGTTTTTACGTCACTGACGTCAACGTTTCGCACTGTGACATTACTAGACTTAGCGAGGTATAATTTTCTCGGTTTTCTACGCTTTTTCTCAGTCATAAAAAAATAACGAGCGTTTGGTGCTTAAGGGTTGAATTAAAAAAAAATAAATTACAAAGCTTATATTTTTTGGTAAATGTATGTTAAAACTTTGTGCGATAGGTGTACAAATTTCGAAATAGGAGCAAAATGCAAGGTTGAGATAAGCCTATAAAGTCAAATTTAAAAAGGGTTTTAGCGATGGTTCAGTCATGTAGAGAGAATGAACAGCTTAAAGAATTTATGATGCGATTGAACTTGGATATCGATAAAGGCCGAAAAATACGTGGCATGATCAAGTACAACAAATACTAGAAAGTAAACATGTAAAAATGAATAATAGGACGTGCGTGCATGAGGATATGTACGAATGTGGAGAAAACAAAATAAGCATGTCATGGAAGAGCGGTGTGGCGTTATATTCTCTCTGCCTACCCTTCGAATCCCGGCGGGGTAATACACGATGTATTTATTCATGTGTGGGTTTTCACATTAAAATTTCATATATGGCACTTTGAACTGGCTCCGAAGCATAAGATTGATCATCTTGCTTTCATCAGATCCGAGCTGATGCTTTATAGGTTCCAACCAACATATTGATAGTACTAATTGCATCCTCTTCGTTATCGTATTTTTTAATAAATGCTTTTATTTTTTTTTTAGAAGAAACAACATATAATGGAAAAACCGAAAATAATTATTAAGATTAAATTAAGGTTTATTATTAGCTAAGATACTGTATTATTATTTTTTTTTTTTCAAGAAACTCTTGTATTTTTTTAAAAGCCTAGCACTTTTGTTGGCCTGTAAGTGCTCGAAGTTTTTCACCCCCAGAAGAAAGAAAAAAGGGGTAGATAACCCTTAATGATAAGGTGTAAAAAGTGGGTTAGCCTACTAATGACCAATTGTTTTACGGAAGCTCGACCATACACAAAACAAGCTATAGAATTTCACAACATCCATAAAAGGGTTTTTCAGCTACTATTTTTACTATGACATGGATATGATAAAAATAACTTAACACATTTTTATGCTTAGTTTTTAAGGAATTCAAAATAATTTACCAAGTGGGGACACATTTCAACAAATCTATTCAATCGATAATAATCAGAAAGCCTCTCTTTCTATACAAAAAAAATTAATATGACAAAAAAGAGATGTTTTCTTAGAAAACCTTGTGTAGAAACTTAACTTATACGTATTTAAATTTAGAAGCATTACGTAGGTTACATTCAAGGGTCTTAAAACATAGGGATAAAGCATTAGCATATGGTGCGTGTGCCAACTTTCTCGAGAAGCTGGTATATTCTAACCAATCAAATAAATCGTTTTAAAGTGCCACAAATATAGGACTTGTCGTCATTGCGAAAAGGGCTCTTGAAAATGATAAAGTTTTTTTGTTGTTTATACAAATTTTTAAAAATTCACAGCTGAACTTCAATTTTTTATTTTTGTATTTATTTACACCCCCATTCCGACTAATTCACTATATATTTATGCGGTGGCTCAGTATCGCGCAATTGAGCGATTTTTTTTCTTCATAAAAAGTTTTTTTTATGCAAAATATTCGCTAAATCGTCACATTCATTTTTCTCCATACTAAATTTTCGCATTCCGACAAGAACTCTGGTCGAAAAAAACTCGCCCCCAGTTTTTTGTAGTAAATTAAAAATAAACAAAATTTCCAGTTGAACGACATCTTAAAACCACTTCTGGCTGTAAAATAAAAAAATTATAACGTTTTCAACATTGTTTAATGAGTTGTATGAAAATTGTACAAAGCCTACATTATGGTTCAAAGTCAAATAGGACCGTTCCACACGACGATTTTTTTAAATAAAAAGTACCAATCTGATTTCGTATGAAAAAAAAGTTGCCCAACACATCATAATAAGGTTTTAGTGCCACATACGATTTTTTTATAAATCTATTTTCAGCGTGTTTCTTCGTCTTCTTCAATTTTTCTATTTTCGCTGTATTTGATTTTTTTAAAACCATAGGTACTTTGCTATCTACGAACGCGATTTACATACTTCTTCTTAATTGTACTTTTTTCTTTATTTGTATTTTATTAAATCACATTTTTCATTATTTTTTCCACATAGTTCCCTGATTTGTTTTTTTGTAACAGGTATGGTCCGATTTTAAAAATTGAAATAAACTACAATTTTACATCATAATTTCATAATCATTTCAAAAGGTGGAGCATATGGATTCCACATACTTCCACCAAGCTGAGCAATCTTTATTTTTAGGATACAGAATGTCGGCCGGTTTTCAACATTTTGATAAGCAATGTCACCTTTCAATATTCACTCCCCATTTGCAGCATATGGACACCGCATACCCACTAACGCAAACATTTTTGACTTTGAGTTAGTTAGTCTCTCGGGCAAATAAAACAATTCTGACTGTACTTTCAAACGCATAAAATACTTAATAATTAATTAGACTGCATGTTTTAATTGATGAAATATCTTTGAATTCCTCAAGTTGAACCAAAAGTTATTTATTTGATAAGTAGCCCGTATAATTGAACTAAAACTCTTCTCAAGAGTTTGTACGAGTGATAATATTAGTTTTCTGCGCACGCCTTTCCTTGCCTCGTCCAACTTGCAAAGTCCTTTGGTAAAATTATGCAGATGCGAGAATTCCTGACACAACCCTTGCAACTTTGGAAATATATTTTACAATGTTTGTCTTTGAAAAATAACACAAAGTCAAACAAAACCAATGCAAGTCGGGTCAAAGCTCTGCACGAACTTTGGATCCAAAGATCGAAAGTTTACTTCAAAGCAACATGCTTTGGGTCTTATTAAGATTGGTTATATTTTGCGTTTTGGGCAATAATTTCTGTATTTGGGGCAATAATTAGTCCACTGTTGAAAGCTACAACTGTCCGGCAATAATTTTGACATAATGTCTAAATCTTTCACCATCCGACACAATACACCTTCTTCCTATATTTGACTCAATATCTAAATCTAAAACGTCCAAATCTAACCTTCCGTCGTTTACATTTAATATTACATACAAAGCAAACACTGTCCATTAATACTCTATCTCTCCCTGATCTATTTTGTATAATGATGACGACGATATTGACATTTATGTATGTCAACTTCTATTCCATTCCATTTTCCTTTCCATTATTTACTCTCATGCTTATATAATATATTATGTTCTTTAATATTTTATGAAAAAATGACAAAATGTTATAGGTGCATGTACCCTTGATTCATTGAATAAATAAATATCCAAAGCTAGCACTGTTCAACGTTACCCCGTATATTCGACACGTATTCAAAACTACCACTTTCCGGCAGTACCCTCCCTTCCTACATTTGACACGTATCCAAAGCTGCCACTGTCCGGCAGTACCCTCCCTTTCCTTACATTTGACACAATGTCCAAAGCTACCCGTCCGGCACTACCCTCCCTCCTCCTACACCTGACACTCCGCCCAACGAGCGTTGATGAAAATTAATAGAAAATCTATAACTTTCACCATGCGATAAACGATAAGTTCTGAACTAAGTTGCTGGAAGAATTAGTAACTTCGGAGCGAGAAACATCAACAAGAAGTAAAGTGTTGTATTTGTAGGGTAGATGGGTAATAAATATTGGCTTTTATTAAAAAAAGTTTTCCAGATTGGGAAAGACAGAAATAAAAACTTTTCAACGAAAATCATTTTATCACATCCATACTATATAACGTCGGTGCTTTGTAGTTACGAATACATTTAAAAATATAATATATATTTCAGAATATTTAATTTTAAAAAAACATCGGATATAATTGGTTTATTTAGTTTATTTATTCTACTTCTTATTGTAATTATAACTGAAGGTTTTCCAATAATAAATAAATACCTAACTCTCCTATTAGGATATTTTTTAAAGTTACAGAAAATAAGTGTTAAAAGTAAATCATTTTTTTTACTATTATTTTGTAAAATTATTGCAACTTTGATGACATCCGTAGAAATATGTTAATTTTATGATGAAATATATTGTGATGTAATTGTACATAGATAGTGATTCTATCCTACTTATTTATTTTGTTATCAAGGAATTTCGTGTTATTTAAAAAATAAATACCATTTGTAATTTCATAATAATACTATGTTTTTATATACATATATATATATATATACACGTTATCCTTGTTTTCCAAAAGCTCGTTCTAAGGCTTTTAAGCATTCTCGACAAGCAGGTTAATGGTTTAATGGAGTGATAAAACTTTTAGTTTTAATGATCAAATTTAAAACGTTTATGACAAAAATCCATTTGGCAACTTGTTCCAGTCAATTTGGCAAAAAATCGACTAAATGTCACCGATCTAAGTCTTGACATCAAATACGAAAAGAAAGAAATATGCAAAGTAAATTTCCTAGCACTCACTTATCACTACCTTCCATATTGATACAGGGACTTAATACTTTAAAAAAATATATTGTAAAATGCTTTTTACTCGGCATTTTAAGTATGTCCAAAGACTTGTAGACAAAAACTGGATTTCACCCATTCTACTTGCATTCAATTACAATCGACATATTTACTATTAGATATTTACGAAAAATTTGAAAGGGAATTTGGGATTGACCTGGCATTAGCTGGGTTAAGTGATGAATTATCTTTTTTCTCAGTGGATGAATTATGACAAATTATCGTCGCGCTATTTCACTGTTAGTACAAAATATACATGTTCTGATAATTGGCAGTTATGGATATCAAATACCGGTCGGAATGGAAAATGTTGTAATACTTTAAGTGCCCAGTCAACGAAGGATCATTAGTCCTGTAAACTAGTTGATATCCATATCTCCTTCCGAACATCTTGTCTCTCTTGAGATGTCAATTGTAGCTTTTAACTCAGCCATTTTCAATGGTATTATTATGCCAAAAAAAATACATGTTTAGAGTGCTTTGTAACGCAAAGTATTCCTTGAAAAGGGCTATACTAGAAGTCCAGGATCCAACAAAATATTACTGTCGCCAGTATCCGAGTTATTTAGTTTTATACTTCATTAAAATACTTCGACTTGCTACTAAAAACTAAGCATTTTATAATGTTTTGTAACATAAATATGTTTCTTACCTTGACAGCTGTAGCCATCCACGTGAAGCACGTGGCCGGGATGACACCCACACTCGTATGTCCCATCGTGTAGTTCCCTGCAAAGCTCTGTACATGGACTTCCCTTGCCACAACGCCCTAGAAGAAGAAGAAAATAGCAATCAGTATTCAATAATAAAATTCGGTAACGAATACGTCTTTTATGCATTAAGTTCATGGCAAATCAATCATCAAAAGTCACGGACTAGACATGACTCCCTTAAAATGCTTAGTTTTTTTTGTTCTTTTTTTTTAAAAACAATGCACTCGAATGCGAGTGGTTTTGTTCTTAACACTCCCAAGATCTTTTCTAACACTCAGGTTATGAGGACATTGTATAATTCCTTGGTAAGAAGTCGGTTGGAGTTTAGTTCGATTATTTGGTCGCCACATGAGGCTCGATACTCTTTGATGGTAGAGAAAGTACAGAAGAAATTTCTGCGCTATCTGTACCTAAAGGAATATAGATATTATCAGTTATTATTGAGGAGGAGGGACGTCCATTTGGGTGTTCACTTCTTTCAGGTGATTGGTGGTCGCATACACAACTCAGAAATTCTGATGGATGTAGGTCTGTTCGTACCTGATAACTATCTTCGACAAAGACAGCATCGATTGTTTTACCTGCCAATATGCAGAACCAACCTGCCAATGGTTATGCCTGTTGGTAGAGCAATCTTGTTACTTAATCGTATCACCTCGGATGTCGACATATTTCACGACAGTGGGTCTTCCGTTAAGAAAGCACTTTCTAACTTATAATTTTTCTTTATATACTTTGTTATATCATTATACTAACATAACTATCTATTGTCATGTATGATTTATTATTGTATTGTATTAAGAATGAATTGGATTTTTCCTGTTATGTTCTAAATAACCGAAATAAATAAAATAAAATCTGCCTGCCAGGGAAGAAGGCAGTGAAAAATGCTGCTATTAGCAAAAGCGGATGTTACAAATTTTTCATCGCAACTGAATGCGATTAAATAAATAATGTATAGAAAAAGTATCGTTTATAAATAATTTTTAAATTATTATTTACGTCGTGTCTTCGTAACATGTTTCGTCACTCTGCGAGTTTTTGTAATGAAAAATGACTTAATATCTAGTTTTTGCTGCATTTTAAAGAGTTCGCCATGTTTCGTTATTTATTTATTTGTTTTTCTACATTCTTTTTATTTTTTTAAATATTCAATGATATTGTTCCCGTGCCGATTGAAACATTAAACACTTAAATATGAATTTTTTTTTTTTTTTTTTTTTTGAGTTGCTGAATAAGAAAGCCTTACATGTTAAGTACAAGGCTTCGAGAATTCAGAGAGGTGTTTTGATTCTGTTGGTCGACACTTTTAATTATTCATTTTACTGTCCCTGGTTCAATGCTTTGATCTGTTTGGCCACCATTGTCATGAAGTTCATGAGTAATGGTGCGTGTTTGCTTTTCATAATTGAGGAAACATCTGTCATTGACAAGTTGCGCCTACTGCATTCACATTCAAGACTGTACCGTTGTAAGCTGAAAATCGGACAGTGAAAAAGCAGATGCTCAACACTTTGAGAAGAGCTGTCATCGCACAAGCAAAAATCGTCATCTCTTATTTTAAACCTCTTAAGATAACTTCTCATAACTCCGTGGCCAGTAAAACATCTGCGTCAGCTCGAAGGATGTTTCATGATGATTACGGAAGAAAGCTGCATCGGCTAATGTGGGGAAGAACATTTTTGTAATTTTTTCCAGTAGTAGAAGTGCTATATCGTTCTTCCCATTGCTGCTGGATCTTGTGTTTAATGCAACGCTTCGCAAAGCTTAAAGGAAAATCTGAGAAAAAAGGGGCAGTTCTCTTACAAGTTGCAGCTCGAGCCTTTTCATCAGCCTTTTCATTCCCCAAGATGCCAGCATGACCTCTGATCCAGCAAATTTGTAAGACTATTCCTCTTGTCTTCATAAGCTTCATTCTGTTCTGGATTTCCACGATAAGAGGATTTACAGAACGAGTATCCATAATAGCTTCAACCCCAGAACGACAATCTGAAAATATATTAGCAAACTTCCACCTCTCAGGTGGTTTCTTTAATAACCATTCAAGGGCTTCTCTTATAGCGAGTAATTCGGCCTGGAAAACTGAGCACATATTATCTAGTTTAAACATCCTGCCAGGTAGTTCTGTGTATCCTTCATAAGGTACAAAAGCATCTCCGACCTTACCATCTAAAAGACTGCCATCTGTAAATATTCTGATTTCATTAGGGATCGCTGGAGGCAAATTTTTGTCTATAAAGAGGCAGTTTTCTGAGATTCTTTCACTCGGGTGAGGTAGAGTAAAATATTCATCGTCCCTTGGTATGTACGATCGTCGGGAATAATACTTAATTTACCAGATTTCTTTACAGTATAAATATCTTTTCGTTCTTGAACTTTGAGGTCCAGTGGTGTGAAACCAGTTAAAGCTTGAGCGGAGATAAGAGATATAGTTCGGTATCCCCTACAGGATCTTATGGCAAATTGTCGTTGTAAGCTATCCAATTTTCTCTTGTTAAACTTCTTTTAAATAGAATGTTAGATTTATGAAAACATTTTTTAAATTAAATTCTGGGTACCAACTAAACAAATTATTGTCGTTTTTGGACACTAAATTTATATTTTAAATAAATTAGCTACAGCAGATAGATATGCCGTCTCACTTAGGACGATTGGTACATTCCTAAGATGAGCAGAGCCGTCAGTTACGTCAAAAAGTTGAAATACTGTCAAGGGAAAGTTAGACTTAACTGGTAAGAAATTAATTTTACGAAAGTTTAGAAACCTGTCGCTAGCAATTATTAATTTGTAATTACGTAAATTAAATAAAAAAATTAAAATATGCCAGTGGGCTAATGGACATTTTTTTATTAGATGGTGATTTATATCTTAGGTGCGAATTTTTTTAAATGGATTTTTGGTATTTTAAAACATCGTAATCGCGATTTCTCTCCAAAACATGTCATTATATGGTAGGATGCGTCTATTAATTTCAAGGCGTCTATTAACCGAGTTTTGATGTAAGTAGCGCCTGAAATTACATAGCCACTTCTCTGGATCCACGCATCAACTATATATTAAGTACGACCCTTTTTGTGCGCTCGGGAGATAAGTGCTTTTAAAAAGCATCTGTTTTCGGTCAATCCGTTTTTAAATATTGACGTGATAACGTCTAATAAATCGATGAACGCCGGCTGCACACACGAAAAAGCATGACTCATTGTCACGTTCCGCCTGAGCCGAGTGTGCAAGCGAGAGCGCGGAACAAGCGATAGAGAGGCACGATCGGCCTAAGCGTTCGGTTTGTGACGCATCTATCTCTCTTCCACTCCATCGGCCAATGCGTCCAAGTAGAAAGGAGACAGCAGCAGCACACAAGCTACAAAGTGAAAGTAAAATTAACGAACGCAAAATAAATTTAATTTATGAAAAAATTTTAATTTTCAATTAACTCCTGCTTTGTATTATACAAAATAATAAAAATTCATTAAAAATAATTTAATTCAATTAATAAAAGTATGCTATTTTTCATCAATGTTTTTTTATGACGTTATCACGTAAAATTATCGTCCGTAAACCGACTTTATAGACAAACAAAAGTTTTTTGTAATATTTTTTTTTTACCTACCTGTACCTGAACAAGGCGGAACTCCTGGCTGGACTGTGTATATCTTGGTAGCGTTTGTAGCTTTCCACGTCATCATGCATCTCATTATCTCGGTAAGTTATTTCATTATTTATCTCAACTAGCTCACCGGGCTAAGACGCCCAATAACAGAAGGAAACAAAGTCACAAACACCCAGGCTTGAGAAAAATCACTTTTGATTTTTGTGTTCTCACCGGGAATCGAACCCGCAACCTCCGTATCGTGAGTCCAGTGACTTAGACATCAGGCTACGGAGGCCACCAATATATACATATATTGTTATTATTATAGATTATTTATATAGCTCCGTTTTCGTATAAATATACCTCCAGGGCGCTTCAAATATTGAATTTAACGGCTCGAAAAATATCAAGTGAGTATAACTCACTCTGTGAGTAGAAAATACAATGATCAAAATTAATCAAATTATTATATGGAACGTACGCAAAAATAATATTTAATGGATTTTTTAAATGTAAGTGTATAAATGATAAAAAGGCGTTAAAGGTCAAAGACCTTTTATTCCTTCGATATAATTTTGCTTAATTCTTAGGAGTCCTGAATCTAACAGTATTATGCTGAAATCTATTTTTACTTTATGAAGTTCTCACCCAATGAATATTGGGAAAAACAGGAGCTGGGGAAATTTCACTAAATTCAACAACAAAAAAGGGCTTCACAGCTCCCAGAACCAAAAATTTTCACATATTTTCTCGAATACTAAATTTTGACTTTTGCGGTTATAGCTCTTTTAGTATTTGGACGATTGCCAAGTATAAGTTTTTTTTTTAAGAACTTGTATGAGGTGAAAAAATGTTATTATCTTGTCCAAGTCGTAGCAAGATATTTATTTACTTATTTGTTCTCAAAATGGTACATACCTATTTTTTTACGTATGTCCTAATACAAACACTTATTATTTTGTGCAAATAGCAAAACATTAAACATAATTATTAAATATTAATGTAGATATATTTTCTTAATCTAGACTTAAATACAGACACTTTATTTTTATTTTTATCTCTTCTGGAATTTCTTCATATATTTTCACTGCTCGATGCATCAAAGAATTTTGTGACTTAGCTGTGAATTAGCTGCTTAACTTATTTGTGATATTCCATAGCTTTTATAATAACAAGAATTGTATTGATAATTTTATAACTAGTCGAATTATTGGTCTGAAACCATATCATTTAGCATCGACAATGAAATAATTTTTTAAAGCATTTTAGTATTAAATATTCCATTAGGGAATCGAAGTCATTCACACGATGAATTTGTATACCTTTGTGTAATATACTCCCACACAGTCGATTGTTTACTTATCGAAACCTTTAATAATTGAGTTAGTAGGCGGTATAATATATTTATTCAGGGATCGTATATGTAGGTAGGCTTTTACATCAGTGGTTGTCAAATGGTCGTCCGCATGACGATTTCGGAAGTCCTTCGGAGGATTAAAACCCATAAAAAATAAATGGATTGCATTTTTTATAATTTTATTTCTAAGTGCGATTTTGTCATTTAAACATTTCCTTTACAAAAATATATTATTACATTGACATCATTATATTTAGTGAGAGGGACAGGAGTAGAAACGCCCAAATTTGAGCAACTTGCAAAGTCCAGGATGTTGTCAGGTGGGGAAGAGAAAGAAGAAGAAACTGGCATGCACACGTTGAGAGAATGGACGATAGTAGAATAGCCTGCTCCGTGATGCATCTCTGCCCACCTGGCCGCCGACTTCCTGGACGACCTGCAAAAAAAGGAGGGACAGCTGGGAATCGACATCCCAAAAGGTGGCATTGTACGAGAATCATACAGACCCTTAGGTCTATCTTATTTAATGTATCTAAAATATTTCTATTTATTAAGCATGATATTTTTTGTGTCGGAATATCAGAGTATAAAGTAAAAAAATTATGGACGTTAATTTTTTTTGGAAATTTTTGGGTTTTGTAAGAAATGCGATCAGTGACATCACTAATGTCATTTTCTCAACCACCCATATAAATAGTAGAATACACTCAAAGTACATTCAAAGTACACACACAATGTACATTTAAATGCTATTTTGCAGTTAAAATTATGTTAATCAAAAGAAAAATTAATCGCAAAAATAAAAGTAAAATGATGTCGAAAACTAGGAATCCTACCCTTACGCAGGTGTTTGCCTGTTTGCACATGATAACCTGCAACCCCCGCGTGTTCGCTGGTCTTGACTGGGTGAATAGAGAATACTTAAGGGCTTGCTACACTGGTAGCTGGTCTGTGGATAGAACCGCCTATAATAAAATTTACGAATTTAATGGTCCCCGAGGTCATAAAGTTTGACAAACGCTGCTCTACGCTAAATATCATTGTTCAAACCCCCTTTTGGGGGTGTATAAAGTTTGTGTATGATTCAGCCGGAGGGCGTGTAGTCGAGACCTTTATCAGAAAAATGCTATTTTCGCCCCCAAACTTCAGCCCCTAAAACTTCTGAATGTAGCCTCAGATTTCATGAAGAAATCTATTTGGTTATGTGACATGGTTGATTAATATATATTTTTTTCATTAAGATATTATTTATTAAAATTAATCAAAAAATCATAAAAATATCGGTGCAATCCGTTTATAAATCGGATAATTAATAACAGAGATATAATCATTTTAAGTTTGATTTTTGTAAAGATTTTGTATGATAAATTATTCTATGAAAAAAAATATGGGTTTAATTGACAGTTAATAATAATGGTTTGATTTTTTTAATTCTGTGTAAATTAGAACTATATTAATTCCAGTATAACTAGTCGTAATTTTCTGGTTTTTGGATACCAAATTTTCATATTCTGGGGAAGTTTTATTGTCATATTTTATTTCATTTATTTATTTCCTCATTTTTATTTATTAAGAAAACATGCGGTACATAAAGGGTAATTTCATAATATTCGTACAACAAAAAAGTAAATTACTTAAAATTTTTTTTAAAAAGTGATTTTTCTCAAGCCTGGGTATTTGTGACGTTGCATTGTTTACCTCTGTAATTGGACCTCCTGGCCTGTTGGTTAAATAAAAGGTGGTTAAATAAAATAATAAAATAAAATACTAATTTCTTATTAATATTTCATCAATTTTAAACTGTATTTTACTGTCTGTATATTATCGAATATCGATGTATTATTTGCCTGTGGTGAAAATTAAGACACCGAAGTTTAAGGTTGTAACGTTGAGGGTGGGAGGCTTACCTGATTGGCTCCACAACCTCATACGCTCACCTGCATAGCTCAATCAGTTAGCAAAAG